>JAODAL010003625.1:0-170284 GCA_025379985.1 Phyllomedusa bahiana
TTTGTGATTACAGTGAACTGTGACCTGAGTCTCTACAGCAGATAAAAGGGAGAGAGGTCATATCTGCTTATCTCTCATAGCTCCATCCTCTGCAGAGTCACAGTGAGTGCAAGGAAAACTCTCATCATCACTGAACACATTTTGTTTTGGGTTTTAAAAGCTAACCTGAAGGTGCTTCTGCCTCCCTATCTAAAAACAGGATGATACAGGGAGAGAAGCTGAGCTCTGTGATATATAGTGTTAATAGATAGGAGGAGAGAAGCTGACGTGTGAATAAAGGGTTATATGAAAAGAGGAAGAACTGAGCTCTGTGATATATAGGTTATATGAAAAGGAGAGAAGCTGAGCTCTGTGATATATAGGGTTAAAATGATAAGGGGAGAGAGCCGAGCTCTGTGATATATAGGGTTATATGATCAAGGAGCTGAGCTCTGTGATATATAGGGTTATATGATAGAGGAGAGAAGCTGAGCTCTGTAAAATATAGGTTTAAATGATAGAGGAAGAAGCTGAGCTCTGTGATATAAAGGGTTGTATGATAGAGGAGAGAAGCTGAGCTCTGTGATATAAAAGGTTTATATGAAAAGAGAGAGAAGCTGAGCTCGTGATATATAGAGTTAATATGATAGAGAGAGAAGCTGAGCTCTGTGATATAAGGGTTGTATGATAGGGGAAGAAGCTGAGCTCTGTATATATATGTTATATATAAGGAGAGGACTGATTCTGTGATAAATAGGTTATATGATAGAGGAGAGAAGCGACTCTGTGCTATAGAGGGTTATATGATAGGAGAGAAGCTGAGCTCTGTGATATATAGGGTTATATGAAACAGGGAGAAAACTAGCCGTCATTATAGGGTTATATGATAGAGAAAGTTACTCTGCATATATGGGTTATATGATAAGGAGAGAAGCTACCTCTGCCCATATATAGGGTTATATAAAGAAGAACTGACTTTTGTGATAATAGAGTATATAAGAGGAAACGCTGACTCTTGATAAAGGTTAATGAAAAAGGATAGGCTGAGCCTTTAATTAGGGTTAAATAAGGAAAACAAAAACTGTGATATATAGGGTTATATAAAAGAGAGAACTAGCTCTTTGAATATAGGTTTTAATGATAGAGGAGAGAAGCGACTCTGGATATTAAGGGTTATAAAAAGGAGAGACGCGAGCTCTGTGTATAAGGGTTTATAATAGAGGAAAACTACTCTGTGATAAATGGGGTTATTGAAGGGAGGGGAGCTGAGCTTTTTTATAGTAGGGTAATGTAGAGGAAAAGCGAGTCTGTGATATATGGGTTATATAAAGAGGAGAGACCACCTGTATTTGGGGTTATATATAAGAGAGGAGCGACCTTTTTAAAAAAGGGTTATAAAAGAGGAGAAACTACTATGATAAAGGATATAAGGGGAAAGGGGAGTTTGGCTCTGTGATATATGGGTTTAAATAGATGAGGAGAAGCTGATTCTGTGATATATGGGGCTATATGATAAGGAGAGAACTGACTCTGTGATTTAAGGTTATATGAAAGAGGAGAGGCTGAGCCGTGAAAAATGGGGTTAAAAAAAAAGGGGAGAAAAGCGATTTCTGTGATATATATGGTTATAGAAAAGGGGAGGGGAGGGGGCTGACTCTTGATTTGTCAAAAAAAGGTTAAAGCCCTGTCCACACAAAAACAATTCATGGTTTCAACACAAGATAAAAATTTAAAGACCTCGTCTTTGCTTCAGGACCTTCACCTTGACATTATAATGAAACTCAGCTGTGTATCTTATGGACTTTTGAAACTGTAACAGAACTCAGCCGCGTATCTTATTTTAAACAATGCACTGTAAGCTGAAAAAGTATGTGCTCCGGCTAACTGCGCATGTCAGTCATGTCATTATTACCAAGGCTATATAAGTATACTGCTGTAGTAATAAACGGGTTCTTTTGGTTAAGCGCACACCTGGTCTTGTGTGGATAATGACTTATCGTATCCCTATCTGATAGAGGTGGTAGCAGGCCCAGGCGTCCGGGGTCTGGAGCACTCAGCAACTAGAGGAATTCCAAAAGGAGGAACTTATATATATATATAGATATAGATATATATATATAAACTAATATATATATATAGTATATATATATAATATTATATATATATAAATATATAATAGATTGATATAGATATATATGGAAGAGGAAGAGAAGGGGGTTCAACACTGTTCTATAATGTTGTTAGTTATTTTGCCACAAAAAATTTGAAGGAATCCTGAAAGAGCCAAGAACATAATTTGGATAGAGCCTCAGTTAGACCCCTTAGACATCAGCCCCTGTACTACTACCTGTATCTGACTACTGCTGCTGCCCAGATATTCAGAGCTGTCCAGTGTGATCATGACTGGTGGGATTCAATTAGCCATTACAGTGCTTCTACTCCTATTTATGCAGCCAGGCTGAAAGGTTGATAGCACGCCCTAACTTAAAAGGGGTGTTTCACTACATTGATTCTTCTTACCTCAGTCCTGTTTTCTTGGTTTCACTTTGAATTCAGGGGCGTGTTTACTGGTTTCTACTAGGCTGCAGTAGAAGCCAGGTCTGTAGCTATAGTAACCAGTGCTGGCAGCCTATCAGGAGAGATCAAACAGGTCTGTAGCTATAGCAACCAGCGCTGGCAGCCTATCAGGAGAGATCAAACAGGTCTGTAGCTATAGCGACCTGAGGAGCGGATGCAGCCCATACAAGTGACAGGACACTGTTAATAGACACATATTGCAAAGTGACTTGTTTTGCAAGATCTTTAACATAAAAAGCAGCAATCCTTGTAGTGGTTCAACCCCTTTAAAGGAGGGTAATAAGCCCATTGCAGCTGCACAGGTCACACATCCCTACGGTCGCCTGTGGGAGGGGATCACAACTGATCCCCTCTATCGTCAGGTTCACATTACTTAATGCAGCCAATGCAACTTTTCAAAGGGAACATAGGAGACCTGTAGAGCAATATATGGGGGCAATTGTTTAGGTAATAATAGCCTTTGGAAAGGGGGAAAATCAGTCGTTATGACCGACAAGAAGAGAAAAGCCAAGAGAGCAGGTCAATGTATTTTGCCAGACAATGAAAAAGTCTGAACTTTGATGGATAATTGGTTAAAATAGCAAAACTCCAGAGTGGATAATATGGACTGAGGCCAGAAATGTGATATGAATGGGGCTTCAGGATGCCCGAAACTTCAGAAAACTTGGAAGTTCAGCATTCCACCAACTGAACGCTGATCCGTGGGGCAACCATTCTGGTACCCTGTTTCCCCGAAAACAAGACAGTGTATTAATTTTTGCTCCTATAGACGAGCCAAGACTTCTTTTTAGGGGTGTTTTTTTTTGTTTTTCTATGAACAATAATTCACATTTATTGTTGAACAAAACATCAACATGTATAAACCCCTTATCGACCGCCCATCGTCTTCTGATGTCGGCTGGTGCGGGTCGTTCGTCTACAGCGACGTCTTTTGGCGTCGCTGCAGACTTCGGGGTTTGCGGCACCTGGCGCCGCAGCTGCGCTGGGATCGGGGCTGTACTACATAGCCCTGATCCCAGAGCATGTCCTGCGAGCATCGGGGAGCGGAGGAAACCTCGGCAACCTGGTGCTTTAACCCTTTGATTGAGGCGGAGTGTTACCACAGCGCAATCAAAGGGTTTCCCTGCTTGTCGGGTGATCGGAACACCCGGTGACCCGACAGAGCCTGGAGAACGGCTGCACAGTCAGCCCTGGGGACCTATAGCCCCAGGGCTGTCTGTGTATCAAGACAGTGACCAGGACACACTATATTAATATGCTAATACATTACTAAGTGTAAAAAAAAATATAAAAAAGTAACACAGTTCTCCCTTCATGAGATTTAAAAACAAAGTAAAAAAAAAACATAAGTATAAAAAAATAAAAAAAATAATAAAATAAAAATCAATATTTAATAAAATATAAATTACACACACAAAAAAACCTATACATATTAGGTATCTACACGACCGTAATAACCTGTAGATTTAATCTAACAAGTTATTAAGTTTGCAATGTGAACGGTGTAAAAATAAAAATAAAAACAACAAAATTTTAAAAATTTTAAAAAATTCTGCAATTATTTATAAGTGAACTTAAACTATTCCCCCACAAAGTACAACTCATCACAAATAAAACGAGGCCTCATCCAACTGCGTCATTGAAAAAATAAAAAAGTTACAACTGTTGAAACGCAAGGAGGCAAAAACTAAAAAAACGTTCTGGTCATTAACTACTTTTCAGGCCTGGGGCTTAAGGGGTTAATATACTGTAGTGATTTCATCACAAACATCAGCATAAGCAACCAAACTCTGAATTTCATAACTAAAAATGCACTAGGTCTTATTTTTGGGGGGTGTCTTATTTTCGGGGAAACAGGGTAACAAGCGCTTATATCTCCACTCAGCTCACTACTTCCGGTTTTGAAAAGTTCCAGATTATCAGAAAGTCAAAAATAATTTCATTTTATAGTAATTTTCCCATGAGCACTCACAGAGGAATAACAAGCTCTTCCCTATCTTCCTGTTCGCATAGGAACCCGCTGCTTCTTCAAAACATCAACTTTTTCTGAAGCAAGACTACTTGTGAGTCAGTGCTGCACCAAGAGTCACATGCATTGCTTTCCATTGTTATGTGACATCTGATTGTACGACAGTCCCCTGCTCTAGTACATCTCCGTCTGCTTTTTCCATCAAAACTGCCTTGTGCACAGCTGAGTCACATTATTATAACCGCTTCCGACTTTCGACGTTGGCAGCACATAGCTCATGAAGGAAGTTACGTGTGGTGAGCTGGGATGGTGGGTATATAAGGTATGTGATAGGCTGTCTTCACATATATCCCTTGTTACTATCATAGGTTAAAGGGTCAATTAATAAAAGTTACAAAAAGGGATGATTAGTGACTTTCAGGCCAGGGTTGGGATATTTCTGAAACTGCGCAGTTTTTTGGTTGCTGCTTTGGTGAAAGTGTATTGAGAGTGGACAAATAATTGTGAATAAGAGACGTGCAGAGAACCATGTGCCATTGATGTGAGAGGTGAACGTTGGCTACAAGGGTGCGCGAGGGTGACTGACACCAAGGGCGTAGCTATAGGGGGTGCAGAGGTAGCAGTCGCTACAGGGCCATGCAGCCTGAGGGGGCCCAAAAGCCCTCCTGCCACGTAAGAAAACATTAGTATTGCAAGTGGTGCATGGTCACTGGGGGCCCCATTTCACTTTTTGCACTAGGGCCCAAGAGCTTGAAGTTACGCCTCTGACTGACACACTACAGGGGAGCAGCTCACCACCAAAGGGGGTGAACAGACGTGTGTCTATCTTAACAGTCCAGTGAATCCTACTGCGTAAGGGGCCCCGGAGCAGACAGATGTCACTGCACCTCTGCTAACCCTACTGTGTATGGGGCCCCCGAGCAGACAGATGTCAGTGCACCTCTGCTAACCCTACTGTGTATGGGGCCCGGAGCAGACGGGTGTCACTGCACCTCTGCTAACCCTACTGTGTATGGGGCCCCGGAGCAGACCGTTTGCACTGCACCTCTGCTAACCCTACTGGTGTATGGGGCCCCAAGCGATGGATTCATGCACCTTGCTACCTTACGTGTAATGGGTCCCAAGCAACGGATGTCATCACCTCTGCTAACCATACTGTGTATGGGGCCCCGGAGCAGACGGATGTCACTGCACCACTGATAACCCTACTGTGTATGGGGCCCCAGAGCAGACGGATGTTACTGCACCTCTGCTAACCCTACTGTGTATGGGGCCCCGGAGCAGACAGATGTCACTACACCTCTGCTAACCAAGCTGCAAAGAATTGCCTCTCCCCTGATCAGCAAAGAGTTATTTTCTCCAGTGAGTCAAGTCTTCTACTTTATTAAACGGATGGATGTTGACAAAACATCAAAGAACAAACACCCTGCAACCATTGCTGGAAGAACACAAGCTGTTGGTGGCAGTATTATGGTCTGCGGAATGGTTCTCTTGGCCACTCATCCATGTGGATGGCACTTCTAATCGATTTGGGTATAAATCCATCCTTGCAGATCACATACACCCATACATGCTTATTGTCTTCCCTGTGGTGGATGGGATCTTCCAGGAAGACAATGCAACAAGACAATTACTTCCTATTGCTTATAGAAGACTAGCAGGACATGAGCCTCTATGTCTACCTAACTTTTACTTATTTTACTGTGATTGTGGAGGACAAACCTTGTGCCGATTTATGTTGCACAATGATGGCATATGAGTCAGCATGCGCTGGGTCCGTGCCTCATGGGTTCCATAGCAGCTACATGAGCAAAATCAATGGCATATACAGTACAGTATATCTCTGAACAGTATGTGAGAACCAGTCCAAGGATCATATGACTTTTAGAGTTTATGAAAGGGGTTTTCTGACCATACTGTTTCATTGAGTCACAAGCAGCTTTTCACTCACTCTCGTCAGGCTATGTAAGGTTCTATAGCATTGATTAGCATATTTAGCTTCTCTGTAACTAGCTGAGACATTACAAAGAAATAAGTACAGATTTCATCTTCACTTAGTAAAGTTGCAAGTGCTCTGAGGAGTGAAAACAGTTCCTGATCTGTAAAGAACGGCTAATCTTGTTAGAGATAAAGGGCCACATGTATTAAAACTGTCTAGGTCTAAGACTTTCTTTGTTGCCCATAGCAACCAATCAGAGGGCCCCTCTCTTTTCATATAGTTCTCTGAAGAAATGAAAGGGGCACTCTCATTGGTTGCTTTGGGCAACAAAGAAAATCTTAGACCAAGACAGTTTTCATACATGTCCACCAAAGTCTCTGCTCTGGAAAGGAGTTATGAACGGTAACAAGAGAAACCTGTGTGCACTCAGAGCAGATAAAATCTATCTTATCTCCTGACCAAGGTAAAATCAAAAGACTAATGTATTTGGAAAAAGTCTTCAATTATCTGTCCCTACATATTGAAAGCTAATCTTTGTAGTGAGAAAGCCCCTTAAAAGTGAACCATCACCAAAAGTAGGCCCTACTTTGATTTCGGGCCCCCCTCTATTTAACATAAACCTCTGGAAAAAAGACATAGGGCGATATGTCCCAATAAGCTCAGTTTTTTTTGGTCTATTTTGCACCAAAAATAGTCTTGACGCCATATTCTCAATGTAAATGGACTGTAATATACCAAAACTAGGTGCATTATACGCCGGCCACGACACATTGTAATGTAAATGTAATGTAATGTAAACGGGTTGTCTCACTACAAGGATTGTTGCTTTTTATGTTAAAGATCTTGCAAAAACAAGTCACTTTGCAATATGTGTCCATTAACAGTGTCCTACCTATTCCTAGATATCTCCTCTTGTATGGGCTGCATCAGCTCCTCAGGTCACTATAGCTACAGACCTGTTTACTCTCTCATGATAGGCTGCCAGCACTGGTTGCTATAGCTACAGAACTGGCTTCTATTGCAGCCTAGTAGAAGCCAGAAAACATGCAATTTTAAGTAACCAAAGGCTTAACATGTAAATCGTTAATAGATTCTTTACCTGTAGTATAAAGCACATGGTGCATGTAACTTCGACAGCAATTCCAACATACTCCAAATTTATCGCAATGAACAACAGGTATGACGGTCAGTACTTATCTGTATGCATTAAGCGTCACTTTAGTATCACATTTCTAGGATAGTGCAATCCAATGTACGAGCTGACAAGGAGTGAGCATCAAGCTCTATGCTGCCAACCGGTTTGAAGGGACTGGGGAGAAAGATCTTGTATCTTTTGTATAGAGAATCCACTGGTTGTAATGTAATTATCTGAGTAAACATGAAGACGCTCCCTAGCTCTCTGCTCGGCCCCCCTCCCTATCCCCCTGCAGCGATCGTGAAGAAGGAATGAAAGAAGGCTGCCTGCTGAGCTTATCTTCTCTCCTGAGCAAATAAGAGGTAGAAATAAAAGGCATATAGCTTGTGCACAATACAGTTCTCCTCTGTGGATTAGCAAAACAATGTTTGCTCAACTACAGAGAATGAGTATCAGGAACGTGCATGGGAGGTGGAGCGATGACATCACAGAGGAGGTACTTGTTTTTTTAAACACAGAAACACAACGCCCCGTTTTTCAGGGCTCAAGAGGGGAGTATCAGCCTGTTAGGTAAGGAACTCACTTCTTGGCAAAACCCCTTTAAGTTTAGTGTGCAAGGTATACCAGATGCAAGATTTTTGAAAGCATCGTACTTTCAAGCGCACTTTACACTAGTTAAATGCACCTAAAATCAGCCGCAGCGACGGCAATTTTCGGACATGTTGCCCATAATATATATCTCAAGTCAATTATGTGCAAACCGAAAAGGGTCTACAATGTTTGGGGAGCAAGTTATTTTATCATTGGGTCCAAGTATAGACCAAGTCACCTCTAAGGTCAATCCGGTTTGTGTAAAGCCATTGCAATTTTGTGCTGTTGCTGCCTTCATTTTAGTCCTATTCCCTAAAGAACCACGAATATTATTTATCCGGACAGAGACTCTCTCCAACGCGAAATTCTAGAGCTCTTCATTTTGTATTTGCTGTGACATTGGTTTGTATGACTCAAAAGCAAAATAATAATGGTTTTTTTCACCTCCTGACACTCTCAGCTTGACAATTATTCCTTTCAAGGACGCAGTGAATGGCAGATGATCATCCCAAGCGATAAGAACGCCGCATACAACTTCAGCAATGAAAGTGTTCTTCGGAAGCTCTTCAAGGACATGGAGGTAATAGAATTACTTACTGAGTGCTGTTTGCATCTTTGAATGACAAGGAAAAATACAACATCGGCACAAGCACGTTGGACTGTTGTGTCTTCCGGTGAGAATGGATACGGTCCTTTTATAGAATGTTACATTGGGCACAGACATAGATTTACCACTGACTCCACAGAGCTTCACACAGACATAGATTTACAGTATATGGTAAAATTCGGATTATCTTTAGCAAACACGAAGGGAAGCTTTACCTGCTTTCCAACACATAGCCATAGTTTTTGCAAGCAGCCACCATTAACTTCAGTTGATTCAGTTTGTATGGCTCCCATTGAAATTAAAATTAGATGTACAAATCCATTTGGAGTGAGCTCCCCGTTCTGGTGGCTGTAGGTAGAACATGTTTAAAGGGGTTGTCTCGCTACAAAGATCAGCTTTCAACATGTAGAGAACACTAAATGAAGACGTTTTCCAAATATATTGCGTTGTTCTTTTTTTTGTTTGTTGAGGAGCTACAAGTGATTTTATCACCTGCTGAGAGCTTTCTGGTTTCCCAAGTGACCGACCTGTGTACTTCTCCCACTTCTCCCCCCCCCCTGCTGTTTGTTCTATCTGATAGCAGGGAGGGAAGTCATCACACAGGTTGTGACAGCACAGAACTCTGGACAGTGAGGGCTTGTGTGTTATCTGATCTTTCAGACAATAGACCGTAATTACTACTGTTTACTTTAACTCAGAAGCTTCCCTGGTCCTGACAGCCTGTGATTTATCTAATTAGCAGAAGTCTGAATACACAGAGCTCATATGCTAACTACACACAGCCTGACCAGGAAGTGACAGAGCAAAGCAGCATTATTTCATTTATGCATCCTATGAAACTTTGAGATGAGACAACCCCTTTAATTATTTGCTTATGTGTAAAACAAATTTGGAGCTGCATCAAGTATAGAAAGTCTCTTCTCAAACATTTGATCCAAGCTGCTAAAACAGTCATTCCTCGGAGGTGGAGATCCTCTACTCCTCCATCTATTGAGGACTGGTATGTGGAGATTAACTTTTTCCAAAGAATAGAAGGACTAGTAGATCAGTCCCGGCTCAACTGCAACAATTTAGCAAAACCTGCATTTACTGATCTTCTTTTAAGACCTCCTCACTTATATCTCACAATTTCAAGTTGATTTTTCTCTGCTAGTGGGTCCGCCCTTTGCTTTGGACTTCCTTGGTTCTTACAAGTCGTGTCCAAGCGCCATGACGTGGTATTTTGGCTTCCCGTGAGTCCGCCATGACCTCCTTTCAGCTTCTTCTATAATTTGTATTTCTCTTTTAGGTTTTGTCTTACTGAGGAACCTACGATGCCCTTGGTTTACGAAGTTACTCTTTCTTAGAATAGTGGGATATTTTATAATTGATGTTCATTGTGTTATTGCATAACAACACCCCTTGATCCATATTCCTTCTGTATTTCATATTATCTGGAAATAATGATACATTGCTCATGTATAGCTAATTGATATCAGTTTATTACAGTGTGAACATCTTGACCTCTGTTTCAATGTATCTCAATAAAATCTTTTGAATTTGAAAAAAGTGGACTTAGGCGCAGAAGGGACTGCGCCTAACATGTATTCTGATTCGAGACAGGCTTGAAAGCAGCGAAAAATCATTAAAGATGTCCGTGCGGCATGGAGTATGAAAAAAAAATCGCCTTTATTAGGTGTAAAACATTTTCAGAAAAAGAGCTCAAACCTTCCAAAAAAAAAACACAAAAAAATCACTTTCCATAAATCTAGAACGGCGCTATATCAGGAATTAGGATCTTGGAAATTGCCGGGAAATACAGTAATTCAAATTCTGTAAGCTCTTCTCTTTGGTCGGCAGAAATCAACCAATCAGAATAGAAGCGACAGTGAACCATTATAAGCTATGGAGAAGTATTGACCAATCAAATGCAAAGGCGGGACAGTTCAAAATACAGTAAAAATGCAGAAAAAAGCTATCTCAGCCAATCAGAGCGCGAGCTACTTTGTCCCATTGTAGTCTATGGCCAGATCGGGGCAATGAAATCTCAGCTCTCAGCGCCGTGCGGCATGGAGTATGTTAAAAAAAATAATTTTTATTAGGTGTCAAATATTATCTGAAAAAGAGCTGAAACCTTATATAAACATACATAAATAAAATCCCGAACAACGCATTTGTCGCCGAGACCGGCGCTACATCAGGAATCGCGATATAGAGAATTGCCGGGAAAATACAGTAATTCAAATTCTTTAAGCTCTTCTCATTGGTCGGCAGAAACCAACCAATCAGAATAGGAGCGACAGTGAACCATTATAAGCTATGGAGAAGTATGGACCAATCAAATTCAAAGGCGGGACAGTTCAAAATACAGTAAAAAGGCAGAAAAGAGCTGATTGGTTGAGCCCAGGCGGCAGATATGAATCCACCAATCATATGTAGTGCGTCTATTTCGAATGGAGAAAGAAGGGCGCGATAGAAGGGCACCCTAAAAGTTATTACTGTCTATGGGAAATATTCTAGTACTGTGATTGGTTGGGGGAAGAGGGGCTCTTCCAGCTTAGCCAATCAGCAGGTGAGCTACCTTACATAGAGTTCTATGGGGAAAAGAAATGCAGAGCGAGCTCTGTTTGTGATTGGCTAAGTTAAAAGAGGCACGATTATTTGGGTCAATGGGAGAGCGAGCGACGCTCTTATGGGTTTTCTAATGTAATTTATAATAAAACTGTACATGACCGAAATCAAATGATAATATTCCCGAAGTTGTGCCGATGTTTATATAAAATGAACTATAATAGAGGGGTAACGAAAATTATATACGAAAAAATATTAATTCAATAAATTCATTTTTATTTCTTTATTTTCGTTACACCCATACTATTGATAATTGGCTAACGAAAATAAAGAAATAAAAATGAATTTATTGAATTAATATTTTTTTTTTTCGTTACCCCCCATATTATTGTTCATTTTATATACACATCGGGACAACTTCGTGAGTATTATCATTTGATTTCTGCCATGTACAGTTTTATTATAGATTGCATTAGAAAACCCAAAGGAGCGTCGCTCGCTCTCCCATTGGCCCAAATAACCGCGCCTCTTTTAACTTAGCCAATCACAAACAGAGCTCGCTCTGCATTTCTTTTCCCCATAGAACTCTATGTAAGGTAGCTCACCTGCTGATTGGCTTAGTTGGACGAGCCCTTCTTCTCCCCTACCATTCACAGTACTAGAATATTTCCCATAGACAGTAATAACTTTTAGGGCGCCCTTCTATCGCGCCCTTCTTTCTCCACTCAAAATAGACGCACTACATATGATTGGTGGATTCATATCTGCCGCCTGGGCTCAACCAATCAGCTCTTTTCTGCTTTTTTACTGTATTTTGAACTGTCCCTCCTTTTCATTTGATTGGTCAATACTACTCCATAGCTTATACTGGCTCACTGTCGCTCCTATTCTGATTGGCTGGCTTATGCCGACCAATGAGAAGAGCTTAAACAATTTGAATTACTGTATTTCCCGGCAATTCTCTATATTGCATTTCCTGATGTAGCGCCGGTCTCGGCGACAAACGCGTTGTTAGGGATTTGATTGATTTATGTTTATAGAAGGTTTCAGCTCTTTTACAGAGAATGTTTGACACCTAATAAAAATGATTTTTTTTAATCATACTCCATGCCGTACGGAGCTGAGAGCTGAGATTTCATCGCCCCGATCTGGCCATAGACTACAATGGGAGAAGTAGCTTGCGCTCTGATTGGCCGAGATAGCCAAGCCCCCGCTAGCTCAACCTATCAGCTCTTTTCTGCCTTTTTACTGTATTTTGAACTGTCCAGCCTTTGAATTTGATTGGTCAATATTTCTCAATAGGTTATAATGGGTCCCTGTCGCTCCTATTCTGATTGGCCAGGATTTCCAAGCCCCCGCTAGCTCAACCAATCAGCTCTTTCCTGCATTTTTTACTGTATTTTGAACTGTCCCACCTTTTCTTTTGATTGTTCAATTCTTCTCCATAGGTTATAATGGGTCACTGTCGCTCCTATTCTGATTGGCTGGTTTCTGCCAACCAATGATAAGCGCTTACAGAATTTGAATTACTGTATTTCCAGGCAATTCTCTATATTGCAATTCCTTATGTAGCGCCGTTCTAGATTTTTGGAAAGTTATTTTTTTTTATGGTTTTTTTTTTTTGGAAGGTTTGAGCTCTTTTTCTGAAAATGATTTACACCTAATAAAAGCGATTTTTTTTTTAATCATACTCCATGCCGCACGGAGCTGAGAGCCGAGTTTTCTCTTGCGATCTTCTTTATGTTTCCTCTCATGTTACGATCTCGCTTCACTTCGACTCCGTCGGATCATTTAGACCAAAATCAACCAGGTCTGACTGTCGGAGCTGCCGAGCGTTGCATTGCGCCGCACTTTTCCGACCCGAGATCATACATGCCTCGGAGTATATGAATGAGCCGCGTCCCGCCCCAGAACGCCCACACCGCGCCCATTGCCCACCCCTTCATGCGGGGCACAGCCGAAAGTGGCGAACGCTGCGCCTAACATCGCATCACTGCGTCCAACAGCGGATTCGGACTGGTGAGCCGCAGAATATGCCTGAAAACAGGCGCAAATCCCGTTCATACATGTCGCCCAATATGTCTATTTTCACTTACGGGTGTACTCACTTTTGTTGCCAGCGGTTTAGACATAGATGGCTGTGTATTGAGTTATTTTGAGGGCACACCAAATTTACACTGTGATGCAAGTTGTACACTGACTACTTTATATTGTAGCAAAGTGTCATATCTTCAGTGTTGTACCATGAAAAAATATAACACAGTATTTACAAAAATAAAGGGGTGTATTCACTTTTGTCAGATACTGTATATCGCAGACATTAAAGGGAACCTGTCACATAGATTATGCCCCCCTTGCTGAGGGCAGCACAAGCTAGTGTCAGACCTGCTGTTCCCAGCACTGTGCCCCTTATTCTGTAAGATGCTGGAGTTTTCGTGTATTTAATGCTCAAATCTGCAGTTTTCAGCCAGAAGAGTCATTCGAAGAGTCAGTTTTTTTCAAACCCTGCCCACCAAAGGCTAGCCCCGCCCACTGACAGTTATTCACATGTTTCTACCTATTCAAAGTAATAGGTTTGTCAGTTGAGGTGGGCGGGGCTAGCCTCAGATGGGCGGGGTTTGGCAAAAAAACACTCTTCGAATGACTCTTCTGGCTGAAAACTGCAGATTTGAGCATTAAATATACGAAAACTCCAGCATCTTACAGAATAAGGGACACAGCACTGGAAACAGCAGGTCTGACACTAGCTTGTGCTGCCCTCAGCAAGAGGGGCATAAACTAGGTGACAGGTTCTCTTTAATCTGGTACAAGAACTCTACCATTAGGTGTATACATTTTCTATTACAGTTACTGTCCTGGAACCGGGTATCTGCTTATATATACATATACGGTAGTAGCATAGCTACCGCCGTTGCAGCCGCGACAAATGCCCTCAATCCTTGGGTCTACGTGGTCAATTTAACTATTTGTGAGTCCCAAGGATGCGTAGTTAAAAGTTTAAGCACCTAGCGGAGCAGAGCACCACTGACGACCTTCCCCACTTATCAGTCTAGTAGTTCTTAGGTCTTATATCTGTGGCCTACTTACCGACCTGCCTGGGGCCCATCTACTGCCTACCAACCTATCTACCAGGGGCCTATTGATCTGGGGCCTACCAACCTACCTTGGGCCTACCCACCTACCTTGGGCCTACCCACCTACCTAAGGCCTATCAACCTATCTAACAGGGATTTACCTATTTACCTGAGGCCAGCCTATTTACCTGATACCTGGCCCGTTTACCTATCTACCTAGGGCCTTGCCTACCTACCTGGGGCTTTGCCTGGTCACCCACCTACCTATAGCCCCTCCCTGTGGCACAGTGGGCGACATGTATGAATGTATGAGCGCTCGAACGTGAAAGCTGCGCCTCATGTATGTCGGTGATGATGAGGTGCGCTCATACATGCGGTGTAAAGTCCACCGAGCCTCGCCAGTGTGCGGGGCGCAGTGCGGGACTTAGGCGCAGTGCAGGACTGCACCTAACATGTATTCCGATTCGAGACAGGCAGGAAATGAGCGAGAAATCATTAAACATGTTAGTGAAGAGCAAAAAGAGTTGTCTTTCAAATGAATGAATGAATGAATAAAGTGAAAAATCAAAGCTGTCTAAAAGCGAATAAATGTAGTGAAAAAGTGGATCATTTAAAATTAAAGGGAAAATATATAAAATCGCTCAAGAAATAAATCTCAGCTCCGTGCGGCATGGAGTATGAAACAAAAAAACATTTTTATAACGTGTAAAACATTATCTGAAAAAGAGCTGAAAAAAAATACATAAAATCACTAACAAAAAATCATGAACGGCGCAACATCAGGAATTTGGATATTGAAAATTGCTGGGAAATACAGTAATTCAGATTCTGTAAGCACTTCTCATTGGTCGGCATAAACCAACCAATCAGAATAGGAGCGACAGTGGCTCATTCTAACCTATGGAGGAGTATTGACCAATCAAATGAAAAGGCGGGACAGTTCAAAATACAGTAAAAAAGGCAGAAAATAGCTGATTGGTTGAGCTAGCGGGGGCTTGGCTATCCCGGCCAATCAGAGCGCGAGCTACTTTCTCCCATTGTAGTCTATGGAGAGATCGGCGCACTGAAATCTCAGCTCCGTGCGGCATGGAGTATCAGAAAAGAGCTGATTGGTTGAGCCCAGGCGGCAGATATGAATCCACCAATCATATGTAGTGCGTCTATTTTGAGTGGAGCAAGAAGGGCGCGATAGAAGGGCGCCCTAAAAGTTATTACTGTCTATGGGAAATATTCTAGTACTGTGATTGGTTGGGGGGAAGAGGGGCTCGTCCTGCTTAGCCAATCAGCGGGTGAGCTACTTATCTCATAGAGTTCTATGGGGAAAAGAAATGCAGAGCGAGCTCTGTTTGTGATTGGCTAAGTTAAAAGAGGCGCGGTTATTTGGGCCAATGGGAGAGCGAGCGACGCTCTTATGGGTTTTCTAATGCAATCTATAATAAAACTGTACATGGCAGAAATCAAATGATAAGACTCACAAAGTTGTACCGATGTGTATATAAAATGAACAATAATATGGGGGTAACGAAAATAAACAAATAAAAATGAATTCATTTTTATTTCTTTTTTTTTGTTACCCCCATATTATTGTTCATTTTATATACAGATCGGTACAACTTAATGAGTGTTATCATTTGATTTCTGCCATGTACAGTTTTATTATAGATTGCATTAGAAAAGTTGCATAGCTAAGCTGTTTGTGTTTAGCTGTACCAAGAACTCTGATCAGGATGGAGACTAGTAAACGAGCACAACCAACTATCCATTCCGTACAGAGTCTTTTGGAGGCCCATTCTAGAGACAGGTGTGGGTCCACCTCTACCGAAATGGGAATCCCCCCCCCCCCCCATTAAGTTTTGCTCTAGAATGTTTCTAGAAGTATCTAGAACCTTTTACAACCAACTGTAACCATCAAGTTTCTGTGCCTTTCATGAAGTTCGTTACTATCAAGGACTTGTGTCTCTGTCATGTAAAGGAGGAAATTGTTAACCAGTCTTAACCAGTACGATCTGTAGCTGCTTCTTCCACCACCATTTTACAGATTGGGATAGAATATAATTTAACCAATTATTTGATGGCAATATATTTAATAGATCAGGTTGTAAAGAGGATGACCTGCAAGCACTCCTATTTACCCCCTTAGTTGCAATGTTATGTTGAGAAATGCGTTAATGTGCCTTAAATTGTGATATGCTGCATTGTGTTAAAACTGTGTTGTAATGCTTATGTCCCAGAATTCAGCCACCCCTTGGCACATACCATTAGGGTACGTCCCCATGGCACTGGTTTTCGGTCGGATTTACAGTTTTCGGATTTGAAAACCATCTGTAAACCAACTGTAAACCTTTTACATGGGTTTAAGTAGAAAATCCGTGTAGTAGTTCACACTGCACGGATATTCTGCCAGACAGTTTTTTACACCGCCGGTGTAACGAAAATCTTAGAACATGTTTATTCTTCCGCCTGTTTTTTCGGGGTAACATGTGGGTGCGAAGGGGGGCAGCTTGAATCCGTAAACCATGGACAAAAGCAACCCCTCTGCGTGCCAAAAAAGACAAAATACCAGTCGGAAAATCCAACTGGTATTTTGTCAATGCCATGGGAATGCACCCTTACGGGCACACAAAGAGGCCAGTCAAGGTGATTGTGGAAATAGGTAGTGACTTTATAGATGCTCCTGGTGGTGCCAGGACAATGTGTACAAGTGACTGAGGCAACCCCTTGAACACTTAAGCCCTTGGATTCCTAGTGGCGTAGAAGGTTTGGGCAAAAGCCAACAGCCATCTTGGGGAACAACTTGACCTAAGGTCTTATAAGAGATATTACAAGCTACTGCAACCAGTCTTGTTTTGTTAAAGAGACTGTGCCCACCAAATGTGTGAGAAGCAAACAAGCTTTGTACTTCTCCTGGTACTGCAACCAGTATGCGTGTGCAAGGGTGCCAACAGGACAGTACTGGCAATACCTCGGTTAATAAAAGGGGTGTTCAGGGCATTAAGAAAGTTCGTTATTCCATCCGGGCATGATTAAAAATAGAAGATAAGACTCATTATTACCTCCCAGATGGTCCCATTCAGTCCCGGCGCTGGTCCATTTATCCTTGCTGAAGCATCATCGTTCATGTGACAGGTGCATCCAATCACAGGCCACAGTGGTCACGTGCAGGTGATGTTGTGGCTTGTGGTTGGCTGCACCTCTCACATGAACGGTGAATGTTCACATTTACTATCTGGATGAACGGACCGGCCACCGGGACAGAGCATCCGGGAGGTAAGTTTAAGTCTTATCTTCTGTTTTTTATCATGCCCCGACGGACCAACAAGTTTTTTTAACTCCCAAAACACTCCTTTAAGTTTTAATAAAAAGGGGTCCACTGATATCGTGCATAATAGAAACCATTAATGGGCGCGAGGCCCTGGTGCTTCTACTCTATGTGACAAAATAACAGCGTCATAATGTGACATTACCAGATAAAACAGTCACCTCTTACAATGTAAATGTCTTGCATCACTACATTCGCTAGAGTTACCCTTTAATTGGAAAATGTAGCTCCCTTCCGATTCACATTCATGCACTGCTATAGGACTGTGTCTCAGCAGGCGACTTAGTGCAGGCTTTAGTGACTTCTGGCATTACATCATGTCCTGATATGTGATGCAGCAGAACTCTGCACTCCTGGGGCTTGTAGGAGACACTTCCCATGCTGTACCAGGCGGCCAAGAAGCAAATTGAATATAATATTGATCAGAACACAAATTGTAGAGAGCAGGAGGATGAGTAATGGATTTGTTTGATCGAGATGACTGGAGTATTGCTCTTCACATATGATTAGAAAATTATTGCTTAAATGCAGGGAAATAGAAGATGTGCTCTGACTTCCCCTCTCCTTTCAAGGAATCTGTCATTGAAAAAGTAGGATGTGGTCATGTGACTCCAGCGGAGACATTAACGCAATTAAGTAGGTTATCTACAGCCCAGTGGTCTTATTAAGCCGTCCTTTGGGCTCATTTGACTTTTTATCTATCTTAATCTCATATATGTTATATATTTATCTATCATCAATCTAATATATGAAATCTATTTGTCTCTGTCTGTCTACATCTAGAAAATTCAGAAATGTCACGGCACTCCAACCTTATCATAATCTAATATTTGACATCTATCTATGTCTTCAAACTTCAAAAATGTCACAACACCACAATGGAATACAACAATAGAAAAAGTGATTTATTCTATCATGTCCAAATACAAATGTTTAGCCCTTGTCAAGGCTTATCTATCTATCTAGCTATGATCAATCTAATATATGAAATCTATCTATCTGTATTTATCTCATATCTATCTATCCCATATCTATCTATCTATCTATCTATCTCATATCTATCTATCTATCTATCTATCCTTTTATATATATATATATATATATATCTGTATAAAAATATATATATTTTATCTCATATCTATCTACCTATCTATCTGTGTATCTATCTATATCCATAACTATCGATATTTATCTCATAATATATCTCATCTATCATTTTCTATCATCTATCTTAAACTATCTATATATTTATCTCATATCTATCTCATATCTATCTATCATCTATCTATCTATATATTTATCTCATATCTATCTCATATCTATCTATCTATCTATCTATCTACCTACCTGTCTATATATGATGAGTCTAATATATGAAGTCTATTTATCTCAAATATATCAAATGTATCTATTATCAATCTAAAATCTGAAATTTATCAATTATAAATCCAATATAGGAAATCTGTCTGTTTTTCTGCCTATCTATGATCATTCTAATATCTGAAATTTATCTCTCATGTCTACTATCTATCTGTATATATACAGCATACAGTTGAAACCAGAAGTTTACATACACTATATAAAAAGCCCCATCTGCATGTTTTTCTCACTCTCTGACATGAAATCAAAATAAACCTTCCACCTCTTAGGTCAATTAGGAACCAAAATTATTTATATTTGCCAAATGCCAGAATAATGAGAAAGATAATTTTTTAAGACATTTTTATTACTTTCTGCAAATTCAAGTTACCATACATTTTATTAGTATTTGGTAGCATTGCCCTTAAGCTGTATGACTCAGGTCAAACGTTTTGGATCCTTCCACAAGCTTCTCACAGTAGTTGTGGGAATTTTGGCCGATTCCTCCTGACAGAACTGGTGTAACTGAGCCATGTTTGGAGGTCACCTTGCTCGCACCTGCCTTTTCAGCTTTGCCCATAAATTTCAAATATGATTGAGATCAGGGCTTTGTTATGCCCACTCCAAAACATTGACTTGGTTATCCTTAAGCCACTTTGTAACCAATTTGGCAGTATACTTTGGGTCATTGTCCATTTGGAAGACCCATTTCCACCCAAGCTTTAACTTCCTGGCTGATGTCTTGAGATGTTGCTTCAGTATTGCCACATAATCTTCTTTCCTCATGATGCCATCTATTTTGTGAAGTGCACCAGTCCCTCCTGCAGAAAAACAACCCCACAACATGATGCTGCCACCCTCGCATTTCACAGGTTGGATGGTGTTCTTAGGCTTCCAAGCTTCTCCCTTTTTCCTCTTAGCCTAACAATGGTCATTATGGCTAAACAATTCAATTTTAGTTTCATCAGACCACAGGACATGTCTCCAAAATGTAGGTCTTTGTTCCTGTGCATTTGTAAACATTAATCTGGCTTTTAATGTTTCTTTTGGAGTAATGGCTTCTTCCTGGCAGAGTGGCCTTTCAGTCCATGTTAATACAGTACAAGTTTCACTGTGAATAATGACACAATCTTACCAGTTTCCGCCAGAATCTTCACAAAGTCTTTTGCTTTTATTCTTGGGTTGATATGCACATGGCAGACCAAAGCACGTTCATCTCTGAGTCACAGAACCCGTCTCCTTCCTGAGTGGTATGATGTCTGGACATTCCCACCTTCTTTGTACTTGCATATAATTGTTTGTACAGATGAACGAGGCACCTTCAGGTATCTGGAGATTGCACCCAAGAATGATTCAGACTTGTGCAAGTCCACAATTTTATTCCTGATATCTTAGATGATTTCTTTAGACTTTCCCATGATGTTACATACAGAAGCAGTGTGTGTCTGGTGGTCAATTGGAATACATCCACAGTTGTGACTCTAATTAACTCAGATGTTGCCAAAAAAACTATCAGACACTTCCAAAGACATGACCTCATCACATGGGCTGTCCCAAATTGTTTAAAGGCATATTAATCCTAGTGTATGTAAACTTTTGACTTTGCAGAAAGTAATAAAAATGCCTTAAAAAATTCTCTCTCTCATTATTCTGGCATTGGCAAATGTACATAATTTTGGTTCCTAATTGAAAACAGGTATATATAGTGAGCTTTTACAGCTCTGGGATCTTAGCATAACTCCATTTTAGGCACAGAGACAGATACGTTGGTGCAAATACGGGTCCTCTCGTATTTTATTTTTAGTAACACAGGTACATGGATGCAAGACATGCACAGGTAGAACAAACAAAACCCTACTCATCAGAGCTTTAACTAAACAGGTCAGTTGAACTTAGTAGCACCTTGCAAAACAAACAGAAGTGGCGTGGAAGACACTGGCTTTTCCCGGCATAGCTCTTCTCAGGACCAAATGGATAGTCCAGGGTTATAGACAACCCCTAGTCAGTTGACTTGCTGACTTATAAAGGCCAGAAAAACTCTGGTGTGGAACATGAGGAGTAAGCACTCACCCAACACTTTGCCGATGAAAAGCCATCCCATAATGGCTGGAAGACATACTAACTCCAAACGTGTGTCAACTGCCTGATGCAGTTGACATCTATCTAATTGGCTATTATTCTACCAAGGCTCCTTACCTTGGTGACATGTGTCTGAGCTTCTCCAGGTATATGCCAAGAACCTGGCTGGGATATATACACCGTTATATACTTTTCCAGCTGCTGCCTTACAATATATATATATATATTTATATATATAATATATATATATATATATATATATATATATATATATATATATATATATATATAATATATATATATATATATATTAGTCCACTATATATATATGATCAATCTAATATCTGAAATCTATTATTACTCTAATATCTGAAATGTATCTCTCATGTCTATCATTCTGATGTCTGTCTATCTAACATCTATCTTATCGCTATTTATCTATCTTTCTAGTATCTCACATCAATCTATCAATGAATGCCGTAATAAGATTATTTCTATTGTCTCCTGGGGTTTATCCATATGTTCCCACCTCTTGTTTACTGTCATTAGAGCTGATATATAGCCTCTGGCACGAGCCACACGTGGGCTTAGAGGGTTTTCCTGTCGACTGTTTGTCTCTTTGGCTCAGCCTCAACAACAAATGCCACAGCTTTACTTTGTAGAGCTGACCTAATGAGACATCGAGAAAAGAGCAGCGTGCTTCTCCTTTGGGAGACATAGGGGAAATGAGGTAAAGGTTAAATTCACCGGCTCCTGCACCACAGCTGTGAACGGGTCACCATACTCTGTGCTCAGCCCAATATAGCTCCTACATTGCTACTAAACCTTATGACAGTAGCACTATTGAACATCAACCAAGGGAAAGCTATAGGTGGTGCAGACAAAGTTGGACTGGGGTGACTGGAATCCACCAGTAGAGTTGATTCTAGTGGTCCACCAGTGAAGTTAGTTCTTGGGGGTTCACCAGTGAAGTTGATTCTTGGGGCCCACCAGTGGAGTTGGTTCATATGGCCCACCAGAGGAGTTGATTATTGGGGTCTATCAGAGGAGTTTTTTCTTGGGGCCCACCAGTGAAGCTGATTCTTGGGGCCCACCAGTGGAGTTGATTCTTGTGGCACACCAGTGGAGTTGATTCTTGAGGTCAACCAGTAGAGTTGATTTTGGAGCTCACTAATGGAGTGGATTCTTGGGGTCTACCAGTAGAGTTGATTCTTGGGGCCAACCAGTGGAGTTGATAATTGGTACCCAACAGAGGAGTTGATTCATGGGGTCTGCCAGTGGAGTCTATTCTTGGGGCCTACCAGTGGAGTTGTTTCTTGGGGCCTACCAGTGGAGTTGATTCTTGGGTCCCACCAGTGGAGTTGATTCTTGGGGCCCTTCAGTGGAGTTGATTCTTCTTGCCCACCAGTGAAGATGTTTTTTGAGGCCCACCAGTGGAGTTGATTCTTGGGGCCCACCAGTGGAGATGTTTCTTGGGGCCCACCAGTGGAGTTGATTCTTGGGGCCCATCAGAGGAGTTAGATCTTTGGACTCACTGGTAGAGATGATTCTTGGGGCACACCAGAGGAGTTGATTCTTGGGGTCCACCCAACAGCTGCTGCACATACTGCTCATGCCTCTTGTTTTTTGCCTCTTTTTCTCCCTGAAAAGCATCACTAGGCCTGTCATGCCCAGGGGCTCACCAAGTCAAGTGGCCCACCTGAAGTTCCTCTCCCCTATGGACCAGTCTGGGCCTGGGAGCAGAGCAGAGGTGTCAGTTGTAGCCATGCCCTACCTGTATTATAACTGGCACAAAGTACGTGTGGGCCCTGTTACAGATCTTACATTGGAGCCCAGGAGCCTTTATTCACTGCTGATAATAATAAATCATAACTAATGAAAATACCAAATGTGTTCATTTTTCTTCTAGTTCTGTTTTGTTCAGTGGGTCTTATCCTTTACAAAAACGGAAGGCTACAGCAAGCTTTAACTTGATTTTTATTGGTATATGAAAAGTCAAGTATAAGTTTGCTACATTTGTAGTCTGCAGATATTTAGCTGCTGAGCTATTTCTGGGGGAGGCTTTACTCTAAAGTAATAAGTCAGCTTCAGCATGTGATCATGTACACAGCTGGTGGCGCTGTTGCATTAATACCTATGAAAAGTATTAACTGATGGGAGTGGTGACAAGTGGTACTGCAAGCTATAAATACATAGATTTCAATTAAAGGTGTTGTCTGGTTCTTTTTGTTTTGTATTAATTATGCTTACTATGGATAGTAGTGCATATATAGTATTACATTAAAAAAATGCATCACATTAATAAATATTATATATACACTATTACCCGTAGTAAGCATACTTAATACAAAACAAAAAAGAACCAGACAACCACTTTAAGCATCTTTCAGAAAAAAAAACTTTTGAAGTGTTCCTGCACTTGCAGGTAACTATGCTGAATACAAAGTCATGTGTATACAAGGAGTAGCACTATGTATGAACCTTATGTAACTTGTACACTGACAAGCAAAAGTGTAAAAATTTTTAGAAGTTTTGACTTTCAGGCTCCATATCTCACCATCCACTACAGCTTTGAACTTGAGGCTACCATCACTTTATAGAAAATCATCTTGGCTATCTCATACATGAATTTGACTTGCAACTATTTAGCATATGCTTAGTTATGCAGATTCTTGTCATGTAACTGCATTGTTACTGTTTTGTTACCAAAAATCGAAATTTAAATTTTTTACTATTTTATTCTGGGCTCTCGATCAGATCAAATTATTTCTAGACTGAAATCTGATCCCAAGTCTCTTCTACACGTTGCCAATGTTGGGGCCATACTGGTCGACTCACTTGGGTACGAATACAGCTTTTTCTTCAGCTCTGTCCACAAGTACTTAATTGGGTTGCGGTCTGGGGACTGTGGAGACCAATACAGAAACTCTACTTTATTGTCATTGAACCGTTCCTTCGCCAATCTTGAAGTAAGCCTCAGGTCATTCTCTTGCTGGAACACTATGTTGTCCTTTTTATAGATAGTCCCGTGTAAAAAAGTAATCTCTTATAGGAACTCCCATTACCGATTGAGATCAACATCGATCGGTCAAGTACCCAATTTTTTTTTGGGCTTAAAAAACCCCCCCATATCATCAGACTTCCTCCACGAACTTCACGTCCTTCAATTTTTCGATCTTACCCCCTTTTCCCTTGATTTTCCCCAGACCAATTTGCCCCATCAGACCCGGTTTTTGACTTTCATTCATGCCCAAAACCCCCCCTTTTTCCCAAACCCTTTACTTTTTGATTTTTTTTTGCAAATTGAGCCTGTTTTAGGACGGGTTGAAATTGGGGCTTCTTCCCCTTTTTTCCTGTACCATTCCAGATTATGTATGCTTTTCCCTGGGCTTGCATGACGTCTTGATTCACTTTCAAAAGATCGACCCCCCTCCAGTCCCGTGTTTGTTGCCCCAAGAAACTCATAGAACTTGTGATGAGGATTTGTTACCCCGGTATTTTGCCCTTGGTTTTGGGAAAGGGATGGCGGACTTTTTCCCATTTTCCTCCAATGTCAGGCGCGAAATTTTGAAGTTTTCTTGGCCCAGAGCGCTATCGAGAGGGGGAAGGGGGTTTTGTTTCTCTTTTCAAAAAATGTTTCCATGGTGCTAAACCCAGTGACCTTTAAATTTGGAAATCACCAAAAAAGGCTAGCTACCAGAAACATTTCCCATCGGATTTTTGGCAATTTTAGTATTTTTAACATGCTGAAAATGCAACGGAAAAATGTCCACATAGACTTCCATTCAAAAAACGACCTGTGGTCTACACAGGTCCTTTTTTTCCAATCGTATTTGGGCACCGTCGGTTTAAGGAACATGTTTAAAATTAAAGGTCCAGGAAAAAAAGATTTTAAAGCTATGTAAACTGTCGGGTGGTTTTTTGGGTTTTTGGGGGGTTTTTGGGGTTCTTGGAAAAAAAATGCCCGGATTTTAAAAATTTTAATTTTAACTTAAAAACAACCCAAAAATCCAAAAAAAAAGGGGAAAAAAAAAAACGCCAAAGCTTACCAAAAAAAAAAATCAACCAAAAAAAAAAAAATGGCAAAATTTTAAAAATTTTTTTTTGGGGGGGTTTTTTTTTTGCCCTTTCCCCCCCCCCCCAAAATTGGAAGGGCGTTCCCCCTTTTTAAAAAAGGAAAAAAAGGCCCACCAGGGGGAAAAAAAATCGCGTCCTGCAGCTTGGGAGCCATTTTAAAAAGGGGGGGCCCCGGTTTTATCCGGCCCCTTCCCTTTTTTAAATTAATCGGACTTGGTTTTGGGGTTTTTGATTTAAATTTTTTTTGTTTGTTACTTTTTTTTTTAAAAATTTAAAAAAAAAATTTTTTTTGGGTTTTGGTTTTTTTACGGGGTTGGGCCCCGGGACCCTGGGTTTCCAAAAATTTTGGGAAGGTTTTTTTTAAAAGCCCTAGTGACCTCCAGGCCCAAGAGAGTTAAGGCAGTGCTGGAACACAATGGTGGCCACACAAAATATTGACACTTTGGGCACAATTTCTCCATTTGCACTTAAGGGTGTACTCACTATTGTTGCCAGCAGTTTAGACATTGATGGTTCTGTGCTGAGTTATTTTGAGGGCACACCAAATTTACACTGTTATACAAGCTGTACACTGACTACTTTACATTGTATTAAAGTGTCAGATCTTCAGTGTGGTCCCATGAATGTGAGGGGTGTACTCACTTTTGTGAGATACTATATATCCTTATTTCTCTAACTTCTATATTGTACTGATTATATGAAGCAAACATTTAAATGGGTGTTTCCACCAGAGACTTTGATGGCATGATGATAGGATATGCCCCCAAAGTCTGATAGTTGCAGGTTCCATCTCGGGAACAGGCCCCGAAAGTTACAGCTCAAAATGGAGAGCCAGTCTCACTTTCACACAACTCTCCATTCTGTTCTAAGGGGGTTATAAGTACAGCTAAGCAGTATGTTTGGTTATGCTCAGAACTCCCATAGAATAGAATGGAGAGTTTTGCTCAAGTGCGATCGGCTGTCCATTTTGAGCCAACAATTTCAGGGGCCCATTCCTGAGATAGGGACAGGTCCCAGAGCTTTTGATAGCTTATCATAGCTTTATGGCATTCAGGTGCATGGTGAAAACACCTCTTTAACACATGTCAATTCAGAATGTTTTTTGTAAATACTGCAGCCCACTGCCTTTTTGGTATTGTATATCTAATACGCCCTTCATCATGGCTTCTAGTGGAGAATGCAATGTTTCACAATGGCACAATACAGCAGCTCACATAGTCTGTAATATGGCGCGGCATTATGGATGCAGGGTCAAACCAGACCACCAAGGTAATATCGGATCCAGGTTGTAACTAATAGTGGATTTCGAAGGTCCAACAGAAAACAGCTCCATTGGAGTTGACTTTAGAGCCAGTCACTTACCACAAGGGTCTCTTTCTTTAATTTTATTAAAACACTGGAGCCTATGGCATGGGTGGCCGGATTATGTCACTGTTAAGTATGTTGAGTTGTTTTTTTATCCTAAGATGTGACTTTAAAATCCTGGGCCAGATGCAAAATTTGTACCAGAGTCCCAACAAACATGTTCCATATACAATACTTGTGTCGTCCTACAGGACCATATTCGCATATTTTAAAAGCAGCCATGAGGGAGATTTTGACTTGCAGTGTGCTACACATGTCGCCCCCCACAAAAAAAAGCACAAACCACACCCTGTTTACATGACACACCCCTTTTTATACAATAACCAAACCCAATTTCCACAATTGTGTGACACTACAATTTACTGTAAGCTATGTGACATTGCAATCCACTGTATACTATGTGACACTATAGTCCAAAGCATGTTATGTGACAATAAAGTCCAGTGTATGCTATTTGACACTACAATCCACTGCATATGTGACACTACAGACCACAGTATGCTATGAGACACTACAGTCCAGTGTGTGTTATGTGACTCTACAGTCCAGGCTGGCAGTGCTAACACCTGGATGGTCTCTTGTACCTTTGCACAATTAAGATGGAGAACAGCGATACCCCTCCCCCACTCTCCACCAGGGCCACCAACTGAAATTTCAGGGCCCCACACAGCTGAAGCTTCTGGGGCCCCATACAGCTGATGCGTTTGGGGTCCCCCTCAAAACCGCCCCAAGCAATCCCATCGCCACGCCCCCAGAAAAATGCAATTGCACCATTTTCTTGGGATTTAGTTCTTGTTGGACTTTACAACACATGGTTTATCTGTATTGTGCGGGTCAGTACATAAACAAGGGCCAGCAAATACCACCACATGATCACCACTATCATGTTACTGATCAAACCAGTATACCAAGACCAATATTGCCAAACATCAATATACAAAGACCAAGCAATATCGTCACATCATCACCACATATCTCCACCATAAAGATGCTGATTAATACCACCATACTGTCACTGAAAATAATTCATTACAATAAGACCAATATTACTACCAAACAGTGAACATATAGTGGTAGATACAAGTGTACACAGTGAATTACATTTAGAGACTCACAATTGATGTCTTGTCTGATGACTTGTTCACTTTCCCTTTTCTTCTCTATTCGGTCCAGACCTCCATGATGACTTCCTCCGTCAACCACTAGTCCCTGCAGAATTCACAACACAAACACCTGAGACTCCTCACTTTTTTATATCATCTTTCTACCTGTGCCCGCTCCCCTTTGTACAAACTCCCCATCCATAGTGCCCATAATGGTAACAATTCCCCCTAGGTGCCCTGGTAGTTAGGTATAAATCCCCCACTTCATAAGTAGGTAGCCGGGTAGTGGTCAGGTAAGTGTACCCCCCCCCAGTAGGTAGGTGGGAGGTGGGTAGGTAGCCGGAAGGGTGGTGGGTTGTAGTGGGTAGTAAAAAGGTAGCCCACGGAGGTGAAGGGTAAGTAGCAGGGGACGGGGGAGGTAGATAGCTGACAGGGGGGTGGGTAGTCGCCGGGCGGGTGGGTAGCCAGCTGGGTACCCAGTTAGATAGGTACCCAGCTGGGGGTGGCCCGGACATGCGGGTAGGTAGCTGGGTTAGGTAGCTGGGGGTAGGTAGGTAGTCAAGCAGGTGGGTAGGTGGGGGTTAGCTTGGGGGGGTTTTAGGTAGCCGGGCCCAGGCAGGTGGGTAGTCAAGTAGGAAAGGAGGTCGCCAGGTGGGTTGGTAGCCTGGATAGGTAGCCTGGCGGAAGGGTAGGTAGGTAGCCAGGTGGAAGGGTAGGTAGCCAGGCAGGCAGGTGGGTAGACAAGTAGCCAGGTTGGTGTTAGGTAGCGAGGCAGGCAAGTGGGTAGTTGGGTGGGCAGGTTCGTAGCCAGGCTAGGCAGGCGGGCGGACAGGTAAGAAGGTCGCAAGGAAGGCAATTGGGTAGCCAAGTAGCCGTGTGGGGCAGAGGTAGGCAGCAAGGTAAGTAGTCGGGCGGGTAGGTATAATGGCAAGGCAGGCAGGCGGACAGGTAGTTAGGTAGGTAGCCAGACAGGCAGGTGGGTAACCAAGTGGAATGGTAGGTAGCCAGACAGGCAGGTTGATAGCCTGGCTAGGTAGGTGGGAAGGTAGCCAGTCAAGTAGCTGGGTGGGCAGGTAGGTAGCCAAATGGGAATGTGGGTAGCCGGTGGGCCCCCCCCCAAATTTAAAGGGCTCCTTTGTTTTTATCAATTACCTTCCTGGCGTAACCGGAGCGGTCTCTTTCTTTCTTTTCTCCCCTCTTCCTCTCCTGCCAGTGGGTGCTGGAAAATTAATTAGTGAAGCCCGCCAATGGGGCGTGGCCTCACTGTTTTGTTAGGTCCGCCGGCAGATCAAGAAGAGCCTGCTCGGGGTACAGCCGGTGGGGGAGTAAGAGAACACTTGGCGTGCATTCGGGCCCCCAGCTGTGACCGGACCCGCAGGGGGGTCCCCCCTCTCGCAGTGCTGCCCCGTAGGCCCACCTACCAGTGGCGAAAGGGCGCCACCACGGCTGGCGATTGGAAAGAGAAGGCCCGCAGCCTGTTCTCTTACCAATGCTAGAAGAAAGGGGACAGTCCCTGCAGAGGCGGGGGGCCCCCCCCTGCTTCATGACGGGGCCCGGTAGGGAGTATCCCTGTACCCCCTAATGGGGCCCTTGCTCCCCCACCATTGCAACCTGTCACCCCATTGCACTTTTACACACCACACAAAAAACCTTTACAGTTAAGGGGGAAAGACTTCATTTAGGGCCTCTCCCCTCAGACGGCAGACGCTTCCCCCTGTGCCGCTGCAGTCAAAAGACAGCCTGCGTGTTTGAGGGAGCAGCAGTCCCTGTGACGCTGCTTTAAAATCACTGTGGAGTGAGGGGCTGCACGCCGTCTTCCTACCTCTCTCGCTGCTCATCGTGGATGTGATCCCAGACTTCGAGCAGTTACCTTAAACTGCCACGGCTGTGAAAACCTTTTTTTTCCCCTTTCCTCCTTTGAGACCCGGCTCCCCTTTGGGGAGTCCCCCGGATTTTCCCGGGAGTTTGGCAAGTGTGACTTTGGCAGTACTGCTGTTAGGGGCCCTGATCAAAATACAATTGTGTTATTGATATGATGCAAGATAGAAATGGTAATGGATTAAGGGGCCTGGATCTTCGGCGTAAGGACCCCATTAAGTCAGGTGGCACCCCGTTTCTTTAAGAAAAAAGGCCCTAACCCCACTATTTTGGCACTGGGGCCCTGGAAAACTCTAACTGTTTGCTGCCCCATTTTGTACCCCCCAATTTTTATGATGAAAGAAGTGAGGAAATGGTTGGGAGGAAATAAATACAGTTTTTACGGCGTCTTGGAAAAACCGCGTTTCCCCTGGGGGAAACTTAATAAAATGCTAAAAATTTGGGATGCTGAAAAAACCCCTCTATGGAAAAAAAAAATAAAATGAAGGAAAGGGCCCCCGACCGCAAAGATGAAAGCCAAAGTAAAAATTCGGGAAATGAAAGAGGGTTAGTGACGTCCGGGCCCCCTGGGGTAAGTTCTTTTCTCACAGGCGTTGGGGATGTGGATCACAGTTGGCAAGAACCCAAAACCAATAAAAATGTACCCAAAAAATCGACAATTGTTTTGTTTAAAGATTATAAGGCATCATAAAACTGTGGCCCTCCCAGTTTTAAAAAACTACAATCTCTGATTTATATAATCTATAACAATGGGAATGATTGGAGTTGTATTTTTCCCAAACAGCGGGAGGGCCGATTTTGGGGGATCCCTGGTATTTTTAACCCCTTTAAAGGGGGACTTCACCGGCGTTTGTTAAAATAAGTTTTTGGGTTTTTTTTAAACCAGCGAAAAAAGGCCCCCCAAAACTTTTTTTTAAAAAATGTTCGTGTGATCCTTTGATTCAATGTAAAAAAATATCAGCGTTTAGACGTGGTTTTACATACGTTTTTGATTGCGTTTTCGGATATTTTCCCTTGTACATGTAAATTCTTGACCCGTTTGGGGCCATTGAAACCCCTAAAAACTATGGGGGAAAATTTTTGCAGTGCAGAAAACTCATCCAAAAACGAACCACACTTTGTGGTACGTTTCTGGATGTGTTTAACGGAATATGTTGTACATATTGCAAAAAACTTATCAAGAGCCGTGTGAACTCACAGGGCCCCTCCTTCATGCCTTTGCCCATGGCAGGTGTAAAAAAGTGTTCTATCGAAAAATGGGAGCTGCTCTTAGGTATGTTCAAAAGGGTTAAAATGGGGCGCATTTCGGTCCTATTTTTGCGCCGTAATGCGCTCAAATTTTGGGAATGCACCCCCCCAAAATTTCGGTAATCCACAGTTCTCATAAGAACTATGGATTAGCCTCCCCTTTCCCCCCTCGAAATTTCGGCGAGGGGGAGAGAAGTGACAGTCAATTATTTACGGGGTTTAGCCGGAGTAATTCAGCTAGGGTTCTGAGGGGGCCCGGGCCCCCCCCGCCCGCGGGGAGCTTGCGCGAGCCGAACAACGGCGTAATTAAAAGGGTAAATTTCTCCCCCCCAAAATTTTTCGTTTAAAATAGCCTAAGGGTATGTTCAGTCAGAAAAATTGCGGTGCGTATTACATGCCAAACAGGGGGTGTTTTTTGAATACGTTCCTCCCCGGGGGGCCCCACCCACTCCCTTATTAGCGGGGGAAGAAAATGACCTATCACTTTTCTCCCGGATAAATACGCGCTTGTACGCTAGGGGGGATGGACATAACTAAAGCTTTTGAGGCTTGAAAATTTCTGTAATTGGGTGCGCATTTTCAGGTTTTTTATTGAAGTGCAAATAGCGGTGAAATGCGCCCCCTAATTCACATGTGAAATACCCTAACAGCTCGAGTATTGGTAGGTAGTGAGTGACACCCTTACGTCCCGCCATGTAAAATTTAGGGCGGGGGGAGGGGTTAAAGGGGAAACCCTTTTTACCAGCACAGTGTTTTATATAGTATTTAGCCCGATTTATCAAATGTAAGCGCAAAAGGCCATAGCAAAAAATCAGAGTCCATAGCAACCAATCAGAGCCCATAGAAAACAATAGAGTCCAAGCAACCCAATCAGATCCATTTTTGAACCAATAGGTCGCTTTCTTTTTTCCAGAGCAGTTTAAAAAAAAAAAAAGGCTGCATGTGATTTGTTGTATGGATTTGGTTGTATGGGTCTGATTAGTTGTGTGGGAACAAAAACAGTTTGGAAATGGGCCCCTTGAATTGCAAACGGCCTAATAGATAGCAAGGGGGCACAAATGGAGTTTTTAGGTGCCGAATCTACCCACATGGCCCCTGTGGTGCCGAGTTTTGTATTGACACACCCTTTTTTTGTACCTGTGGTTCTTTGACCAGCTTCAGTATTCTTTCAGGCCCGTTATGTAGAAGGGGATGATATCAAAATTGTACCCCCATAAAGAGGACCCCCATAAATATGATGTAACTCCCCCATAAAAACCCTTTATGTTTAAATGCCCCCTAAACCCGTGAGTCACCCCCATAAAAAACCTATGTGTAACTGGCCCCCATAACACCCCTGATGTAAAATGCCCCCCAAACAAAACCCCCCTGATGTAACTGCCCCCATAACACCTTTTGATGTTAATGCCCCCCATAAAAACCCTTTTTTAAATTCCCCCCCTAAAAACCCCATGATGTAAAACTGCCCCCCCATAACCCTGTTTTTTTTAAACTGCCCCCCTAACACCTGATGTAATTTTTCCCCTAACACCTATGATGTAACTTCCCCATAAACATCCTTTTATGTAACTTTCCCCTAAAACTGTGATGTAATCCCCCATTACACCTGTGTGTAACTTCCCCCTTTTCACCCCGTGATGTAACTTGGGAGGAGCTGAGACTCCAGTAGGCGGCGTGTTTTTGTCTTGTTATGGGATCCATAGTTGCGCCCCGTGCCGAGCCCCCTTTTTTAGGGGTGTCCCTTTATTATATAATAGCTCAGCAGCCTCTAGCGCTAAGCTTTGGAGCATTGGGCGGGGACGATTTACTCTGATCATATAACCAAGAAAAGAAATCCAGCAAAAAAAACACCAAAAACACAAAATAAGCCAGAAAATTTTTTTGGGAAATTGTTATTCTCTTTTTTTAAATTTGAATGGCAATAGGCTTTTAAGAAATATTACTGGCTTTACTAAATTAAACAATGACCACAGGGATCTTAGCTCAGGCCAAGTGGAGACCCAAACCCTGGACCGTCAGGTCCCCAACGTTTTTTTAATTAAAAGGGGCCCGGACCCAAAGATCCAGAGGAAGGCGAACAACCCCCCCCCCCACCCAAAGGGGGAAAAAAAAAATTCCCTTCCTGCCCAAGTGGCGATGGTGTCCCCTGGATCAGGGGCTGCCCCTGCTGTTTTTATTGTTATATACCAAAAAGAGGTTTACAGAATCCCACACATCTTCAAAACTCAAATTTTAAATTTAGGCAGACCCCGTGCTCCTTTCCCTGATTTCGACATTCCTACAGCTATCCACCCGGGCATTTTAAAAGCAAAATCCAATTTCCTGAGAGCCAATATTCTCATAGCAAACACAGCGCTCCTGAGAGCCAGCAATCATACAGCAGACACAGCGCTCCTGAAAGCCGTCATTCTTACAGCAGGCACAGCTCTCCGGGACCGCATTTTACAGAAGACACGCCCCTCCCTAGACCCGCATTCTTACAGCAGACACAGGTCTGAGAGCCAGCATTCTTACAGCAGGCAGTGGGGGTTCTTTAAATGAAGGCGGCGTGGGGCTATCGTCAGGCCGCTGCTCCGGAGCCTCCAGGCCGTTCCGATAGGTGGGCGAAGCGGGCATCGCTCACCAGAGGGGGCACGCGGCGATTCTCATTGATTCTGTACGGCCGCTTTACAATGGCCGCCAGAGCAATCAAAAAGCTGCACACTAAAGTACTATCACCCAATCCTTAAAAAAAACAACCCTTACCCCCCTCCGCCCAAATTATCCCCCCCATCTCACTGCCTCCTTTTATTTCCCCAAATTCTCGAGCAGACGTCTATCTTCATGTCCTCCCCACCTCCCTCCAGCTCTCTTCTTGACCCACTAAAATCTGGTTTCCGACCCCCCCCAACCGAAACCGCCCTAACAAGGTCACCAATGCCCTAGCAACTGCAAAAGCCTCATGCCCTATCTGGCTCCCCCCTTTAGACCTGTCCTCTGCCTTTGAAAATGTGACCTTTCCCTCCTGAAAAAAATCCTTCCCTCGGCATCACGGACTTGGCCTTTCCTGGATCCCCTCTCCCCTCACTGATCGGACATTAAAACCGTCTCTCTTCTCGCCCCCACCTCCTCCCCCCGGCCCTCTCTGTCAGTGCCCCCCGGGGGTCAGTCCTGGGCCCCCCTAATCTTCTCTCTTTACACTATTGGGTGGGTAGCTCATAGCTTCACCAGCTTTAAAAACCCCCCTGTATGCTGATGATACCCCAACTCTACTCTCCGGCCCCCGATGTACCTCTCTTCTCTCCCGGTCCCAGCATTCATCGTCCATATCCCCCTCCTCCTCTCCGTCTCCTAAAACAAATGTGGAAAAAAATGAATATATCTTTCCCCCCCCCACTTACCCCCTCCCCCCATCTCTCTATTTATCAACGGGTCTACACTCTCACGTTCCCCAAATCGCTGCCTTGGGGGAATCCTGACTCCGCTCTATCTTTCAAACCCCCCATCCAAGCCCCCACCTCTGCTGCCCCCTCCACCCGAAAAACATCTCTTGCCATTTTTGCTCATTTCCCCAACTATGACATACAAAAAATGCCCGGTCATGCCCTTGTCATCTCCCCCCTAGACTACTGAAAAAATCTTGTTTTTTGGCCTCCCATCCAACACTCTTGCTCCCCTTCAAACCATTCTCAAAACTTGTGCCCCCCCATCCCCCTTCTCCTTGCTATCCTCTCCCCTCCCCCCTGCCCAAACCCTTCCTGGGTTCCCATTCCCCGCGAATTATTTTAAAATACTAACATACCCACAAAGGGTCTCCTGACCTCTCCCCCTCCATAATCTCTGCCCTAATCTCCAGATATCTCCCCCCCCCAACCTCCCCTCCCCACGGACCCTTTTCCCCCTTTCTCTCCCCTTATCGCTCCTCACACAACCTCTCCCAAGACTTTTCCCCTGCTTCCCCCCACTTGGAACTCATGCCCCAACAATCAATTTCCCACACCTTTAAACCAAATTTCAAAAGCAAAGTGAAAAATATTTCTTCAGGGTTTTCCCCATAAAACCTACAATAACCCTGCTGCCATGTTCTACCCACAAAAAGTCTGCCCCTTCACTTTCGTTTTCTTTCCCTCCTCCCCCTTGTAGATTGTAACCCTCGTGGGGGCCTCTCTCCCTCTGTAATTTATCTTGTACTTGTTTGACATATGTTATGATGAAAAACCCCCCCTCGAATGTACAGGCCATGGATCAAAGGCGTTTAAAAATTTAAATAATAAAATAAAGCGCTCGTACAGAGGGGGCAGGGGGGGGGTTTTTCCTCCCCTCCCTTTCCCCTGTATGTACAGCGCTTGTGGCATTTACATACAGCAATCCAGGGGCGTGATGCTTGGCTGTACTCAAAACCGCTGCGACGCTGATTCCTCGTGGCAGCCTCCCCCAGAGGAGTTTTTCCCGGGAATTTGGGCGCGCTGCAGGGAACCTGGTTTAGGTAAGTTTTTTTATTATTTTGTTTTTATTAGTAAAGGGGCATACCGGATAAGGGGACTACCCGTATAGGGGGACTACTGATAGGGGGGCATATCTGGCTATAGGGGGGCCCACCGGTTGGGGCACTACCTGGGATTTTAGGGGCAATAGGGGCATACCCGGCTAGAAGAGGGCACTACCGGGTTTTAAAGGGGGCATCTATGGCTAAAAAAGGGGACTACCTGGCTTAGGGGCATCTACCTGGCACAAATGGGGCACTACCTGGTTATAGGGAGCATCTACCTGGCTATAGGAGGCTACTGCTTGGCTAGTGGGGGCAACAACCTGGTTATAAGGGGGCATCTACCTGGCTATAAGGGGGCAACAACCTGGGTATAGGTGTTTACCACTATATGGTCACTGTATGGTAGAAATATTGATTGTAATGGTTTAGGTTCAGGCACAGTTTGGCGCTATCTCCCAGCTCTCCTGGATGCTGAATAGGCCAATGTCTAGGAAAGCTGTGTGACGCCAAAACTCAAATTTTTCTTCCAACATTTTTCAAATCTCCCACTTTTACACTTTGAAAGGTTGGCAAGTATGCAATTACACTACATTGCCACTACTAAAAGGACAGAGCTGTATCTGATAAATAAGAAAGGGGGTGCTGCACTCACCAGAACACAGCATACAAGACTCTAGTGATGTTAAGTGGTAAAGACAAGTATGACAGCAGCTAATTAATCATTACCCAATCATTTTAAAGGCGGCCGTGTAATATCATGTGTCCTGAGAGGCCGTGATTTACCCCAGTAATACAGATTGCTTGCGGTGTAATCCGCCAGACCCGTAATCACCAGCCTTGTGTACAGATCTGTAATACCAGACACTGCTGCTACCAATAATACAGAGCTGTACCTGGTTAATAATGAAGGGGGCGCCACATTTCACCCTCCAAATAGATGATTGTGAAGGTAGATTTGGTTCCAGCCATACACATTGGCTAGTCGTCCGGTCCCAAAAGCCTTCGTATAATGTGTATGGGGGTATTATACTGTATAGTAAGGGTCAGGGTGATGTCAGTGATAAATCATTCCCCTTCTTACAATAACATCCTGACAATTGCAGAAAAAAAAAGAAAACAAAAGGGTTTTTTCCCCCTTTAAGATTTTGGGGAGAGGGGGGGGGGGGGGGGGGGGGGGGTTTGCAGCTTTGGTCCAAAATCCCTCCGTCCATATCGGGGATTGTCACCTTTTAAAATTAAAAAGGGAACCAAGTTGGCTCTGTAGAACCTTGTTTTTTCCCCCACCCTTTGTGAAATCATGTGTGTCTGTGATGTCTTCATTTCCCCTTTGTTGTTTATGTAGAAGAGTTGGGTTAACCAATAATAAAAGGGGCCCAATAAAATTAAAAAGGGAAATACCTTTTAAAACAAAAAGGCTATGTTCACCGGTGTAATTGTGGGGGAGTATTTTGCCCGAAAAATTTACCCGTTTGCCCCGGGGGACCCGGGGGGTCCCGGAAAGCCCGCCGGGCCCCGTAGCATTAATTATTCACGGCTCTTTTTCCAGTGAATAATTGACATTTATCGCCCTCTCCCCGCTAAGCTTTATTTTTGCCAGGGGAGGGGAGAGAGGAGACAAAAACCCATTGTTCTCTATGAAAAACTGTGGATTACCAAAATTATTGGGAAAATTTCATCGCCCCTTTTTAGCGCAGTACGGCACAAATTAAAAGGGGCGGGATATCCCCCCAATTTAATTTCGTGTAAAAATACCCAAAAGGAAATTTCCCAAAAAAAATTTGTATCCAAATTTCAGAATTTTTAAAAAAGTGAAAACAATGTTTTTTTAAATCTTATTATAAACAATTAAAAAATATATCTTTTAACAGCCCAAAATCACCCCCCAAAATAAAACCCAAAAAAAATTTTTCTTTGGGGTGGGTTTTGTCTTTTTCTTTTTTAAATTTTTTTAAATTTGTTTAAATAAGATTTTAATTAAAGCTTTTTTTTCCTTTTTCTATATTACTGTATTGGATACAATTTTTTTGGTATTTTTTTTTTTGTAAAAGAGTTTGAATCATTTGGGGGGTTTTTAATTGCTTTCCAAAATGATTTTTTCTACTAACCCTGTTTGATTTTTTTAGGATGACATATAGGGAAATTTTGGTTTTCAGCCCTCGTCTTTTCTAACCGATTTTGGGGAGGGGGGTGAAAGAATGGGACGTATTTTCAAAACCTATTGTTGTGGGTTCATAAATCGGGGGGGGGGGTGTATCCCCTGCATAGCATAATATATCTTTGGGGCCCATTTTTTTTGGCCCCATTCAATGTGCTGTCCCTGGGGGAAAGTTAAAGGAACGCCCTGCCCTTTTAAATCTAAAAAACCCAAGGTTTATGAAGTTTTTGGGGCAGAAAAACACCCAAAAAATAGGGGGCGTCCCCTTTTATGCATGTCACCCTTGTTCTTTTTAAATTCCCTTTTTACCTTTAGTGATGATTTTTACCAAAAAAACATTTACTCCTCCCCGGGAAAACTGAAAGCACCAAAAAAGATAAAACCGAAAAGTTTTTCCAAACTGGGGGATGTTTTAAAAGTGTCGCCAAGATTGCACATGATTCATTTTCAAGCACCTTTTTTCGTTTCCGTGGCTCTTTACAGAAGGATTTAAAAAACGATTAAAAAGAAAAGACTTTGGCCAAATGAAACCCTAAAAATTGGATCAAGGGGGGGGGTTTTGGGATTATTTTGTGTCCCCTCCTTTTTGGGTTGCTTGCCATTTATCACCTTTTTGTCGAAAAACGGTTTGGGAAAAGAACCCCAAAAACCCAAACCCTTTTTAAAAAGGGTAAAAGAGGGGACACTCACGTTCACTGTATGAGTGATAATTTATTAATAAATTGATGGTTAAATAGGTTTTTATTAAACATTATCAAAAAACCAAGGGGAATTTAAAAATTTTTTCCCAGGTTCACCGTGCATCAGTTGAAAAAATAATATGAAAATTTTGGGTAAATCTAATGTAATTTTGGGGACCCCGGGTCGGGAGGGTTTTTTTTAAAGAAATTAAAATTTTTGGAATGAAAAATCTGTTTGAAAGTTTAAAAAAGAGGGAAATTTAAAGGGGTTAAAAGGGGGCCGGGTTTAAAAAAAAAATTGGTGACAAATTTTCGGCATTAGGAAATTTTGGAAAGGTATGGGTCCATGAAGAGGTGAAAGGGGTTTTCCGTCTGCTCCCGGGCCCCTTTCAATTGCGGGTTACGGGTTTTTTGGGGGCCCCAAATTTTCGGGTTGGCATTTTGGGAACTTTTCCGGTCATGTTCCCGGGGGCCCCTTTTAAAAACCAGTAAGGCCCCCGGTTAAGAGGGGGGTTACAGGGTAAAATCCGTCTTTTCCGGGGGTCCCATTTAACAGTTAAGGGTTTTTCTTTTTTACCAAGGGGGTTTCAAAAGGGTGAATCCGTCTGCTCGGGGCCCCCCATACACATTTTCCCAGGGTAAGGGCAGGTTGGGCCCAAAGGGGGACATTCAGTTATCTGTTCTGGGCCCCTTTACACAGTAGGGTTAGCAGAGGGGCAGGACACCCCTTTCTGTTTGGGGCCCCCATCCCGGGTGGGGGTTGGGCAGGGGCAGTGACATTTCAACTGCTCCGGGGGACTCCATACACATTTTTAGGGTTTTTCAGAGGTCCCAGTGACATCCAGTGTCCTGGCCACATACACAGTAAGGTTAGCAGGGGTTTGCAGTGACTTTCTGTCTCTCTGGGGCCCCATAAAATTTTGGGTTTAGAGAGGTGCAGTGACATCTGCCCTGTTTCCGCGGCCAAAAACCGTGGGTTTTAGCAGAGGTGCAGTGACATTCGTCTGCCCCTATTCCCCATACACAGGGGTTTTGCAGAGGTGCAGTGACTTTCCGGTCTGCCCCGGGGCCCCCCCAAAAAACAGTAGGGTTAGAGGGGTTTGGGGGTGACTTTCCGTTTGTCCGGGGCCCCTACACAGTAGGGTTAGCGGGAGGGGGGATTTGATTCCCCTTTCTGCCCCGGGGCCCCATACAAAAGGGGGGTTTTTAGAAAGGGGGTGCAGGGGACATCCTTCCCTGGGGCCCCCCATACCCCAGTAGGGTTAGCCAGGGTTGGGGAAAAGCCCCGGCCCCCATCCTTTATTCTGCTTTCCCGGGGCCCCCAATACAAAGTCGGGTTACCCAGAGGGCCAGGGGGCTTCCGTCTCTCGGGGCCCCATAGACAGTAGGGTTAGCAGAGGTGCTATTAAATCGAAAAAAGAAAGGTATAAAAATACAAACTTCAATGTTCCTCTGCATTGCTGCTCTTCTGTACCTAAAAAAGTCAATAAAATGTTTTTGGCTATTTGTGGTCCCTGTAAGGGTTTTCCCACCAATGCTGCTCAAAAGGGATGGAAGCCATTTCCCCTGTATAAAGTGAAGGCGCCCCTCCGCATACGTTACTTATGCTGCTGTTTATAGACGGAAGTTTTTTTTTTTGTGTTTCTTTTTTTCCCCCCGGGACAAAAAGGAACCATCTCCTGAGTGTCTCCGGGGGAAAAGTCCCCAAAAAATTGATCCAGGATGACGGCTTTGAAGTGCTGTAAGTGATACACGGAGCAGGCGACTTTGTGAACTGGATAGGTCTGTATGACGTTACAGACATGGAGCCTTATACCGGACGGAGCGGAAGGCGGGGACGCGAGGCTGGTGCCCTTTTTGGATCTTGAAGTTCCAGCATTCTCCTTAGATCACTAAAGCGGGTGAGTTGGCAAAAAAGTGCAAAACTCCCCCCTCCAAGACTTTGGAAAAATGAACCTTTGGGGTTGGCCTGAGGGGGCAGGGGAGTTTTTCGTGGAATTTTTATAAGGGACTTTTTCCTTTAAAACTCTTAAAATTTGTAAAATCTACATAGCCCGGCCCCTCCCCGAAACGGTTGTTTTAGTAAAATTCCTGGGGAAAGGGGAAAAATTCTTTCCTTGGGGGGAGAGCCAAAAATTGGGGTGTTTGAGTTTTGAATTGCCTTTTTTCCCTTTAAATAAGCCCTCTGCATATCAAGGCCAAACTTTGGGGAAAAGGGGCCCGGAAAAAGCTAAGCGCCCTCTATTTGGGTGTAACCCAAATTTCCCCCTGTGCTTAAGAAGTACGTGCTGGACAAGCCCATTTCTTCCCAAAACACACAGCGTATAGCCCGGGGTTTTCCGTAGGGGCCCCCAATTTGTTTGTTTTGAACATACCCTTAAAAGGGGGTTTTTTTTCCCCGATTAAATTTTTTACCTTCTGCATGCAGCCCCTTTTTGCTCTGGGGTGTCAAAAGGGGGGTGTGTGGTTTGTTTGAATTGCCTATCATGTGACCCCGGAAAGGGTGAAAAATCACCAGGCCTTTCCTTCTTTATATCCCCAAAGGCATTATTGGGGGAAAGGGGGGGGAGAGGCCCCCAGGCCCCCTGTTGGTTGTAAACAAATCCTCAAAATTTTTTTTTGACCACCCCCCGGGTTTTAGAAAGCAAAAAAAGGGTTTTTTAGCCCCCGCCAGTATTTCATTTAAAGACAACGCTGTTTCGGGAAATTTTTTTCCCCCTTCAGTGCCGGTGAGAAAATTAATGGCTGGTTGTGGGTGCATCGGGGTACCTCAGGAAGGGAAAAATCCCCCTCCTTTGGGAGAGCACCCTTTCCCTTTAAAGCCTTTGATATGCGTGTAAGTAGAGGGCGAAAAGGCCAAAAACAAAAATCTTTTAAAGCCGTTCCCTTCGGTTTCCCCTTTTGTAGGGCATAGAAAGGTTTTGTTTAAAGTAAAGGAAATTTTGAGTGCCCGGGAGGTAAAGTTTTTTGGGCCCCCAAAGGGAAAAAGGGCCTAGGTTCAAAACCCTGTAGGGAAACCCAAAAATGTGTTTTTTTTTTTTTCTCTTTATCAATGCAAGATTGATTTAGGTTTTTTTTTATTTATTTTCAATGTTTGGCCCCCGGGTTACATGGGTTTTTCAAGCCGTTTTTTGCGAAAAGGGGTTTTCCTCGCCAAATTTCCCGGGTTGAATAAGGGGGCGGGGGGGCGGGGGCCCGGGCCCCCCCGCCCCTAGACTTCATTATTTCCCCGGGCTTTTTGCGCCTGGATTTAAAGTGCTGAAAAAAAATTTTGAGACTCCCCCGGTTCACATATTTTTTATCAAAAGATTTTAAGCTCCCCCCAACGACTTTCAACGTGATCTAAAAATCGGGCAGTCCTATGCTATCTTTACCTATAAATTCGAGCCAAATCGGGCCCTCTCACTGGGTCACCGACCTCCATTTATTCAGAGAGAAAAACTAAAAAAACACCCAACCTGCAAAGCTGCCCTTCTTATGACGCTGTGAGAGTGGCCGGGGACAGAAACCCAAAATGGAAGCACCCCTTCCTTCCCATATAGGTTAAAATCAATATACACCAAGTATAAGTATGTTTATGCACACAAAAAACATTTCTGAAAAAACTATGCAAACCTGGGTGCACTGGCAGGGCTGCGGCACACATGTAAGTCTACCTGTACCCACACAGACCCCCGCCAGCGGCACACTATGCAAAAAGGGCAATACACACGCCGTGCGGGGGAGGAGCGACAAAATCCACGTTCTCTATGAGAACAGTGGATTACCGTAATGACTGCGACGGATTGGAGCCGTACTGAAGCGCAAATCCGGCGCGCAGTACGGCGCCAATCCGCGGCGAAATAAGCCGTGTGAACATGGCCTTTGACTAATTGCTAAGGAGTACAGAGGACGGGAGTAGAGTGACAGCACCCGGGGTTTGAACACTCAGTAGCTGCCTGAGAAGAGAGGTGATGTCTGAGCATGTGCGACCAGGACTGAGGAGCTCTCAGCCCTGGTCGTATCCCTGGAGATGAGCTGTAAAAAATGGGTCACTAAAGGAGCAGCTAAAACAAAAACGGTGCAGAATTTTTAAAATATATGAATGGTGATAATTGTTTGTTATTTCATTTGCAAGCTTCCCACAACAATTTTACTTCGTGGCAAAACCCCTTTCACAGACTGCTATCTCCGACCAAGTTATCTAACTGCACAATTGATTCGGGATCTTGACCATGTGCCGCGTCCGAGAATTTCTCTGCTAGTTTATGGATTTACTTCTTTCCTTACTTTTTTATTCTCTCCTCACTGTATACTTAGGGTGCTTTCACACTGTGCCTTTTTTGGTGCGTTTTTTTGTGTGCAGAAATGTACTTTAATTACATTAATTGCTGTGCCTTTCTGCACAAAAAAACTCATCCAAAAAATGCAGGTGTGTTTGAAAGTACCCTTAGTGCAGGATTGACTGCAGCTGATCTTTGAACATAAAACACGTTAATTTCCTACTACCTTAAAGGGGTTGTCTTACTACATCGATTCTTACCTGTTTTCTCGGTTTCATTTTTGAATTCAGGGGCGTGTTACTGGCCTCTACTGGCTACAACTGCCCTGCAGTGAGGAGCTGCTGAGGACACCAGGTCTGTAGCTATAGTGAACAGATCTGGCAGCCTATCAGGAGTGATCAAACAGGTCTGTAGCTATAGCGACCTGAGGAGCTGATGCAGCCCATACAAGAGGGGATATCTCAGAATAGGTAGGACACTGTTAATGGACATATATTGCAAAGTGACTTGTTTTTGCAAGAGTCTTTAACATAAAAAAGCAATTTCCCTTGTAGTGAGACAACCCCTTTAAGGGTACGTTCACACGGCTTATTGCGGCGCGTATAGTATGCGCCACAATACACCGGGTGTTTTGGAACCATGCGCTGAGCAGCGCATAATTCCAAAGCACGTGGGAGCTGGCCGGGCATGTGAATTCTCCCCCCGCACGTACAATACGCATGGGTGGACGGAGCATAATCCTTAGGGTGCTTTCACACAGTTTTGGTGCAGTTTTAACTACGCTCCAATTAAACTGCCTTTATTACAGGGAAGGTTTTTCACTTATCTAAACTGGAAAGTGAGTGATCAATTAGTGTGTTTGTTAGGGTGCTTTTCCCACGGTGCGTTTTTTGGTGCGTTTTCGATGTGTTTTTTGTGCAGGAAGGCACAGCCATTAATTGCTGTGCCTTCCTGCACAAAAAACGCATTGAAAAAACGCATCAAAAACGTACCGAAAACACACCGTGTGAAAGCACCCTAATCGACAAGACTTCAAACACAGTCATTGATTACTTACTTGAAACACCTTTCTGATCAATTTAGACAACTGAAAGAAGCTTGCTGGTAATAAAGGCAGTTTAATGGGAGCGCAGTTAAAACTGCACCAAAACTGTGCTGTGAAAGCACCCCAAAGGTATATTCACACAGTGTATTGCGGCGCGTACAGTATGCACTGCAATACACTGTGTTTCGGGAGCTCATGCCGATCAGCGTGTACTCCTGAGGCATGACGTCACTTATCTGCCTGCGCATACAATACGATAGTATTCTACGCGCGGGAGGATGAGGCGTAATCCATAGTTCTCTTTGAGAGCTATGGATTATTGTAATCGCGGCGCGCATCTCGCCACGTATAAAGCGCAAATACACGGCGAAATGCGCGCCTCAATTACGCCGTGTGAATCTACCCTTAGGATATGTCCCCACGGCTGATTTTCAGTGCAGATTCAGGGCAGAATCCCAGGTGAAATCCATGCGGATTCAGTACAGAGTTAGGTGATGATTTTTAATTGTTGATGTGGATTTGATGCTGGACTTAGATGCTATTAGCCTCCATATAGGATAGGTCCACACTGCTTATTTGGATGCAGATTCAGTACTGAATCCCCATCCACATTGGACTGCAATCTGCCTCATTGTTTCTAATGGTAAATCTGCATTGCACTGCACACAGCACTGATTTTCCATGGATTTCTTTTCAGAGCTGAATTGACAGGTCAAAATCCTGAGGCCGATTCAGCACTGAATGCTCACATAGTTTATTGAAGGCTGATGTTTTTGCACACTTTTTGGGCGCATCCCCACGGCAAAGGACAAATACCGGAAGGTTTATCCGACCAGTATTTGTCCTGTTTTAGTGCAGTCCCACAGGCCGCCGGGGGACGGCTTTTCTCTGCGATGAGCGGAGAAAAGCCCTCCCCCTTCCCATTGACATGCACATATTCCGTCCAAAAACCGGACACAATGTGTTTTTTTGGGGGGTGGGGGGGGGTGGGGGGGGGGTCCATAGCAGCCCGGTGTGTTAGTTTGCGGCCAGTTTTTCAGACGGTCTGCAAAACCGCAAACCATCTGAAAAACCGGTGCCGTTGCAGTTTTTAAATTGCACTGTAAGGGCTTGTTCACATGTTTTTGTGATCAGTTTTATGGATCCGCAAAACGGATCTAACAATTGTCAGTGTGATACATTTTGTTCAATGGCAAAAGCACATTGCTGTTCTCACGGAAGATCGGCGATGCACTTTTGAGGGCTCTCCTGCACTGCACTTTCCACATCCGCTTTAAGAATTGACATGTCAATTCTTCTTGCGTTCTACGCACGTGAAAGCCCATAGGAGATAATGGAGTCTGCTTTTGGCACCTGTTTAAAAGCGCTCCACACTCCGGGTACGCATCAGCGGCGCTTTGCCTCCTGAAAGCGGATGCGAACAGCGTAGTGGGTGGCTGGACAGGGATCGATGGTGAAATGTCGGGGGAAATAGGATAGGATAGAGGAAAAGAGATAGATAGAGAGAGATAGAGATAGATAGAGATAGTAGAGAGAGATAGAGAGAGATAGAGAGGATAGAGAGGGGATAGAGAGAGTAGAGAGAGTGAGAGAGATAGAGAGAGAAGAGAAAATAGAGGAGATGAGAGAGATAGAGAGAGTAGAGAGAGATAGAGAGAGATAGAGGAGATAGAGGAGATAGGGAGATAGAGAGAGATAGGGGGAGAGAATAGAGAGAGATGGAGAGACATGGAGAGAGATTGAGAGAGATAGAGAGAGATTAGAGTTTAGATAGGATAGATTAGAGATGATGGGAGATAGATGAGTAGAGAGATAGAGGTTAGATATAGTTAGAGAGGTAGATATAGATAGGAGAGATTATGAGATAGATAGAGATAGATTTTTAGATTATAGTATAGATATTGAGATAGATTTAGATAGAGAGAAGATAGAAGAGATATAGATAGAGAGAGATATATAGATAGAGAGAGATAGAGAGAGATAGATAGAGAGATAGAGGAGAGGATAGAGAGAGTTAGAGAGATAGATAGATAGAGAGATAGAGAGAGAGAATCAACTGTTGTGTTTTTCGGATCCGCTTTCCGGATGCGCTTTTCACTTCTCAAAAACGGATCCGTAAAAAGGATCAAAAACGTCGTGTGAACAAGACCTAACTGAAGCATTTTTTCCCCCAAGTAGTTTGTGCCACTTTTCTCCCCATAAACCTCCAATGAGGTTTTTTTCTGTACCCCAAAAAAAACAAAAATATGTATACGTGTGCTGCAACACTACCAGAACTGAATGAAAAAAAATGTCATGTCCATTCTTTTGAGCGGAACCTCTTCAGATTCTGCACTGACAGGAGTGATGCGGGTTATCAATCTTGAAATTGGGTAACCTGTGTCCAAATCAGAGGTGAATAACGCCTCTGTAAATAATAAAAAAAAAAAAATAAATTTGCATAGCAATTTTTTTTTTATGCAGTCAAAAATACCCTAAAGAAGCATGCAGTTTAAGGGTTATGTTCACGTCAGACTTTTCCAATCAGAAAAGTCCGACATGCAATCCTCAGCAGAAATCCAAAGTATCGTCTGAGGATTACATGTTGGATTTTTCTGATTGGAAAAGTCTGACGTGAACATACCCTAAAGCAGCATGCAGTTTTTAAGGGTTATTTTTGGCCACACAAAAAAAAATTGCTATGCAAACTATAAGTGTGAAGAGCAATGTTTTGTGCTGAGAATATCCACAGTAATGTGGCTCAGATTTATAACACACATGGCCACTGTTGTAGGTAAAATCTGCAGCAATATTGCCCCAATAAGTGCACCAGCCCTAGGACATTCGGATTTTTGTACTTACTGTAAATCCCTTTTCTCATCTGATTCATTGGGGGACACAGCCCTTTGGGTAAACAATCTCGCACAAAGAGGCTGACACTATGTGGTAACCAAACATGTTGGCTTTGCCCAGACAGACTATATCCCTCTTACCAACACCAGGCTACTCAGTTGGTACAAAAGCCTTAGCAGAAAAGGAATAAGACAAAAAAAAGGGAGGAATCTGTGTCCCCCAATGAATCAGATGAGAAAAAGATTTCACGGCAAGTACGAAAATCCAAATTTCTCATCAATATCATTGGGGAACACAGCACCTTGGGTATAGGTCCTCACCCTAGGAGGCTGACACTAGGCGGAGACCAAACGTGTTGGCTCCAACTGGATGTACGACATCCCTTCCTACTGACACCAGGCCACTCAGTTGGTACAAAAGCCATAGCAGAAAAAAAAAAAGAAAAAAAGTCTGATTCCAAGGAGATAATGTCAAAAATGGAAATCGAAAAGGAATAAGAAAAAAAGGGGGAGGGATCTGTGTCTCCTAATGAGTCAGACGAAAAAGGATTTTACGGTAAGTGCAAAAATCCAAATTTCTCTCAATATCACTGGGGGGACACAGCACCTTGGAATGTCTAAAAGCAGTCCCATAGGGTGGGAAAAAAAGAAAAAACTTCCCAGCAGTGCCAGTCTGTTAGCACACCGCTGCCTGGAGTACCCTATGGCCGATGCTTACGTCCAAGGTATGGATTTGGTACAACTTAGTAAAAGTATGAATTGATGCCCAGGTCGCAGCCTTGCAAACACGTGAAGCTGAAGTATAAAAAATGCAGAAGACCGACAGAGCAACATCTGCCTCCTATGGACACTTGGCTAAAACAGAGTAGCCTGATGTCAGTAGGAGGGATATAGTCCATCCGGGCGGAGCCAACATGTTTGTCAGCCTCCAAGGGCGAGGTCCTATACCCAAGGCACCGAGTCCCCCAATAATATTGCCGAGATATTTTTGCAAAGAGAAAAAAATGAAACCCCACAGACAACCATTTAGACAGTAATAGTTTATTTATGTACACAGGAGGTGTAAGCACAATTGTCAATCCTTATAAAGAACAAACTCGGTAACGTGCCCTCAGTAGTTCACAGGGGTGGCCGGCTTTGCCACGTCCAGCTCAGCATCCAGCCAGCGGTATTTACGGTGACGACGCAGGACCTCAATCGCTTTCTGCTCCAGAGGAGTTGCAACAATGCCGAGGTCTTCCAGGCCCGGGAGATCGGGGTACTTCTTGTCCGTAATATGGAACTGGAAAATATATCAGCAAGACTTGTTCATATGGTCATATGTTATATACATCTACGGATTTCATGATGAACTATGTTCACCTTAGGTCATATGGACATTTCTGCACCACAGATTCCTACAGACAGAGCAAGCCTAAGATTGCCGATGAGTAAGGTCTAAAAAGTTGCTTCCAGGTGTTGCCAAACTTCAATTCTGAATATGGCAGGGAATGCTGGGAGTAGTGGTTTTGCAACAGCTGGAGAGCCATGGACTGAAAACCAATGATGTAAGACAAGGATGACACATTCACTCATAATGCAGGGATTAAAGTCATACAGTACAATAAAAGTATAAATGTCCCCAGGAGGTTAAAAAAAACACACCACAGGGCCACCACCAATCCAACTATGTTACATTAGCCCACCCAGGATCACTGCAAATTATAAAATGGCCCTATAAAACACGAAACGAAGGGTGTTATTTTAAGTGTATGTTCACACGGCATTTTGGATCTGATTTTAGATCCATTTGGATCCGAAAATCACATCCAAAAACGCAGTGTCAATCGGATCCAAAATGAATGCAACATGCAGGTGCACGTTTGGATACATTTTGGCTGCAGCAGGATCGCACCCTATAGTTTAAAACAAGGCGCCTGCTGCGTCTTTCGGACCAAGAATTGACATGACAATTCTGTGAACAGATCCGAAAGACGCATCGGCGATCACGCGTCTGAATGCTGATGCATGCTTTACATTGCAAGCAATGCCAAATCACACTGCAAATTGTTGGATGCGTGTTTGGGTCCGAAACACAGATCCAACCACGCATCTAAGAACGTTTGTACACACGGAGTGAACACGCCATGTGAACATACACTAACACTTTATGTTACTGTGACATCAGAAAATGACCTACTGTTTAACTTATGTTTTTATGTTAAACACGTTTTTAAGAATTTTTAGTTTTAGAAAAAATAAAAGTTAGTCAAAAAAAGTGCCACTGCAAAGCAAATGTAAAAAAAAAAATAAACACAACCCTTTAGTTTTTAAGTACTTAAAAGGGATGTTCCAGGAGTTAACAAGCTCGTTGGTCTGTTGCGGCATCATAAAGGATAGAAGGTGAGACTCATACTTATCTCCCGGACGCTCCCGTTCAGTCCCGACTGCCGTCCTGTTCACCTCTGCTGGAGCAGTGAACAGACATTCACCCGACAGATTCAGCCAATTACAGGCTAGAGCGGTCAGGTGCACGTGATATTTTGGCCTGTAATTGGCTGCACCTGAACGTTCACAGCTACAGCAAAGATGAACAGACCGGCTCCCGGACTGAGCGGGAGGATCTTACCTTCTATTCTTCATCATTCCGCGACCGACCAACAATTTTATTGATTTCCGGGACCATCCTTTTAGTAATGAGAACCCTAAAAAATTGGTATCACTGGAAATGTACTGACCCGCAGATTGCAATCATAACAGACAGCGAATTCCATAAAAAACTAAACCCCCACAAAACAATAGAGCAAATGCATTTTTTTTTTTTTTTTTTTTAATGTTCCAACCCCAAAAATTTTTTTGGGGGGGAAGGGGAGGGAAGTTTTGCAGTACATTATTACAGTCAGTGGTACCATGAAAAACTATATGACTTAAAAAAAATAAATAAATAAATCAACAACAATAATACGGCTACATAAATAGGAAAAAAAAAAAAAGTCTTTGCTCTAGAAAGCAAAAATCCCTGCGGTGAAAAGGGGTTAAACCATCACGTGGTCATTGTGGAGGGAGATGAACTGGTCGTTACAGGGATGAGGCCGTGCACAGCCAATGGCCTCTCGACAACGTGTCCATAATAAGAAGCGGTGCAAACTGTACTCACTCTGTCCACTTTGTCACGGGTGGTCCACCTGTCGAAGGGATTCAATTCGAAGAACTTTGCAATCAGACTGCAAAGAGGAAAACATCAAAGTTGTTTAACAGAAATTACTTAAATGGACTTCGAAATCTTCATACACTTCCAAGAGGAATGACCGAGGAACGGTATTTTTTTTCATGAACACTAAGGATGTGAATACCGGTTGTTAAACAGTAAACCCCTTCAGTACCCGTCGTTTTTTTTGTGTGACCACGTCGTTTTTCCTCCCCGCCTTCTGGAATGCCGTAAACTTTTTTTTTTTTCACACCTACATCAGACACATGAGGCTTTTATTTTGCGGACAAGATGTTACTTTATAATGGTGTTATTCACTATACTATGAATATACCGGGAAACCGCAAAAAAATTCAAGTGACAAATTGTGAAAAAAAAAAACGTTTTTTCGACATGTTTCTGTGTGATTTGTTTTAAGGCATTCAATCCTTCGGTAAATATATAATGTGTTATCTGTATTTCTAATGGTTGTAACAACATCCGGCCAATTACCAAACATGTGGGTTTCCGTTGTTTGGTACCATAAAAAAAATTTCCAAAACATTTTCTATTTTTGAAATTTGCGCCACACGGCGCCATTTTGTGGCGACCAATTAGCTTTTTTGTACTAACACTACGGACGTCAGTGAGGGGGCTTTTTTTGCGGGCTGAAGTGTACTTTTTATCACTCTAAGCAGTTTGGAATGCTGTGGACTTTTTTGATCATTTTTATTCCCCTTTTTTGAGCGACGTAAAATTTCCATAAAAACGCAATTTTGGCGCTTGGAATTTTTTTTTTCTTCGTGTTTCACAGCGTACAGGGATAAATGTTGTCATTATTTTTATAGATCGGACTTTTTCGGACGCGGCAAAATACCAAATTTGAGTAACTTTTTTATTATTTTAATGATTTTATGTGTAAAAATGGGGAAAGGGGGGGTGATTTTGAACTTTTAATACTTTTTTTTTGTACTTTAAAACTTTATTTAAATTTTTTTTTTTACTGTAAACATTTTGTCCCCCTATGGTGCTTGACCACTTAGGGCGCGATTGTTAATACAACACTAATGGCTTTTGCATAGCAATGCATTAGGGTGTACAAAGAGTGGCGGTTTCCCCACTTCTGTCTGACGGACGGAAGTGGGGCAAACGGCCAGGGTAAGTGACGGAGCCTTCACAGGGCTCACCCACCACAATGCCCGTGGTGATCGGAACGGCGCAGCAATAGCTGCGTGATGCGATAACCGCACGATTTGGTGCGCGGTACCGTTCGGCGTTATTTCAGACGGAGCGGCCATCATTGCCGCGGTTGTCTGATGGGTAAACAGCGCCAGCGGGCGGAGCACACGCCGGCGCTGTTACTGCCGGGTGTAGCGGCGATTTGACCGCTAACACCCGGCAGGCTGTGCGGGGAGGGGGGGGGGGGGGGGGGTCGCGGCGCGATCCCCCTGCAAAGCCCCTGAGCGGCACTGGGACGTACTCATACGCCCAGGGTCGTGAAGTGGTTAATATCTTCCTTCCATGCCGAGATACAATCACATTAAGTTACAGGCCTAAAGCCCGAGGCTGCACTACTGAGAGAGTCTGAAAAATGTAATTTTCTGGTTTCTGTCAGGTGCCGGATTGACATTAAAGGGATCCTGTCACATAGGTGATGCCCCCCTTGCTGAGGGCAGTACAAGTTAGTGTCAGACCTGTTGTTCTTATTCTGTAAGATGCTGCAGTTTTAGAGCATTTACCCCTCAAATCATCTTCATGAGCATGGTGTTAGCCCGCCCAACCAAAGGCTAGCCCGCCACCTGGCGGTTTACATTTTTTCTCCTATTCAAAGCTAATAGGTTTATCAGTTGAGGTGGGCGGGGCTAACCTCAGGTTGGCTGGGTTGAAAAAACTGACTCTTCGAATGAACTCTTCTGGGCTGAAAACTGAGATTTGAGCATTAAATACCACGAAAAAACTTCCAGCATATTAAGAATAAGGGACACAAGCGCTGGAAACAGCAGGTCTGACACTATCTTGTGCTGTCCTCAGCAAGAGGGGCAAACCCTATGTGACAGGTTCCCTTTAAGACTCTATGAGCCTTATGTATGAAAAGTGTCTAGAAGTAAGATTGTCTTTATTGCCCATAGCAACCAATCAGTGCTCCTAGCAACCAACCAGAGCCCACAGCAACCAACCAGAGCCCACAGCAACCAATCAGAGCTCAGCTTTCAGCTCATATAGTGCTCTGAAAAAATTAAAACTGAGCTCTGGTTGGTTGCTGTGAGCTCTGGTTGGTTGCTATGGGCAACAAAGAGTCTTAGGCCATGTTCACACGGCTTATTTGGCCGCAGATTGGAGCCGTACTGCGCGCCGGATTTGCGTTTCAGTACGCTCCAATTCCATCCCAGTCATTACGGTAATCCACAGTTATCATAGAGAACTATGGATTCCGTCTCTCCTCCCCACTTGGCGAATACGCCGCGGGGGGGAGAAAGTGACATGCACATTATTTACGGCGCATACGCATTGTCTATGGGGCCGGCGAGCAGCTCCCCCGCCGAGCCACCTGCCCCTAATTCAAGCCGTATTGCGGGCGCGATCCGGCCCGCAATTACGGCTTGAATAAGCCGTGTGAACATGGCCTTACTGCTAGACAGTTTTCATATACACTCACCGGCCACTTTATTAGGTACACCATGCTAGTTACGGGTTGAGACCCCTTTTGCACTTCAGTAACTGCCTTCAATTCTTCGTGGCATAGATTCACCAAGGTGCTGGAAGCATTCCTCAGAGATTTTTTTTGGTCCATATTGTCTTGTGTATTCACTACAGTTGACGAAGATTTGTCGGCTGCACATTCATGATGCGGAATCATCCCGTTCCAGCACATCCCAAAAGATGCTCTATTGGAGTGAGATCTGGTGACTGTGGAGGCATTTGAGTACAGTGAAACTCATGTCATGTTCATGTAACCAGTCTGAGATGATTCCAGCTTTATGGACATGGAGCATTATCCTGCTGAAAGTAGCCATAGTTGTTGGGTACAGTGTGGTCTAAGGGGATGGACATGGTCTGCAACAATACTCAGGTGCTGTGCGTTGCTAAACGATGATCATTTGGTACCAAGGGGCCAAAAGAGTGCCAGAAAATTTCCCCACACCATGACATCACCACCACCAGCCTGAACCGTGGTTACAAGGCAGGATGGATCCATGCTTTTCTTGTTGGGACGCCAATTCTGACCCTACCATCCGAATGTCGCAGCAGAAATCGGTGACTCATTCAGACCAGGAACGTTTTTCCCAATCTCTATGTCCAATTTCGGTGCGGCTTGGGCACAATATTGCGCCTCTGTTTCCTGTTCGTAGCTGAAAGAGTTGGCACCCGGTGTGGTCTTTGCTGCTGTAGCCACCATCTGCCTCATAGTTCGCCGTTACTGTTGCGTTCAGAGATGCTCTTCTGCCTACCTGGTTGTTAAACGGGTGGGCTATTGAGTCACTGTTGCCTTTCTATCAGCTCGAAACATTTCTGCCCATTCTCCTTTGACCTCTGGCATCAACAGGCATTTCCGCCCACAGGACTGCCGCTCACTGGATGTTTTTTCTTTTTCGGTCCATTCTCTGTTAAACCCTAGAGATGGTTGTGCGTTGAAAATCAGGAGATCAGCAGTTTCTGAAATTCTCAGGGGACCAGCCCTTCTGGCCCAACACAATTGCCACGGTCAAAGGCACTCAACACACACTTTCTTCCCCATATGATGCTCGGTTTGTACTGCAGGAGATTTGTCTTGCCATGGTCTACATGCCTAAATGCACTGAGTTGCCGGCCATGTGATTGGCTGATAGAAATTAGTGTTAAGAGCAGCTTGGACAGGTTGTACCTAATAAAAGTGGCCGGTGACAGGGTTGTATAAGGGCCCAATGTATACTAAGATCACTACAGACAACTAGATATTTAATATATGCATAGGGATGTAAAATCTGGAACCCCACAAGGTATGCCACCACTGCACTGACAAATCAGAAGGGGGAAGTTTCCCACCAGCATCCATCAAATGTGCAGCCTCACACTTTAAATGACTTGTTATAATCCGGAGCTCAGTTTACAACTTTGCAAGATTCAGAGCTGAAATCTCCCGGCATTCCTTGCTGCCTCAATGTCTGAGCAGGGCTTGCCCAGGTGATTTGATTTGTGTTCTAGGATTTTTTAGTTATTTATTTTTTTTTAAACCTATACCAGGTAGCATTAACCTACCTAATGAGGTATAGGAGCTGATCCAAGATTTTAGGGGAATGTCTGTTTGGAAGCAGAGGACCATTTGGCCAGATCCACAAGGCGCATTTTGGCGCACAGGTACACGCCGCAATACGCTTTGGTTATGCTGTTGAAATTATGCACTTGCAAGTGCGTAATTTCAATACAAATACGCTGGGCAATCGACCGAGGCAGATAGCTGCCTCCTATAGTTACGGCGTGTTTACGTCTGAAAGAACTGACATGTCAATTCTTGTCAGCCGTGCGCTGAATTACAAGCGTAAAATACGAGTGTGATCGACGCCTCAAACTCTACATTAAAGTTTATATGACAGGTGTGTGGAACATTGTTTAAGGCGTATGTCGTAAAATATGCCTGAAATACGTCACAAAAGACGCCACGTGAACACCCCCTTTCCAAGAAAATAACGCCAGTTGCAAACAAGACAAGTCAATAATTGGCAGGTATGTAAATATATAATAAACACCCACCCCCCCCCCACCCCAAAAAAAAACATGTCAAAATGCCGGCCCCATTGACATTCAATTACGCAAGTAAATTGACATATCACTTATCTCCCCGCGCGTACAATACGATCGTATTGTACGAGCGGTGAAAGAAGGCGTAATCCATAGTTCTCTATGAGAACTATGGATTACCGTAATTTCAGCGCGCATCTCGCTCATATTAGAGCGCAAATACACGGGGAAATGCGCGTCGAAATTACCCCGGGTGAACATACTCCAAGGGTAGGTTCACATGGCATATTTGCAACGCATACTGCAAAACGCGTTCATTGCTTGCCAGTATGTAATGTCAACGTGAAAATAACGCGTGGTGCCGAGGCAGATTTCTGCCTCTTATACTTTATTATTTTACGCCGTGTATATGCCTGAATCAATTGACATGTCAATTCTTTTCAGGCGCGGCAAAAATTACATGAGTAAGGTACGCGTTGTGTGAATCACGGCACATATTTTACATTGCAGTCTATGAGAAGTGTTTAGCACATTGTTTTGGGTGAATTTTGTTGCCAAAATACATGCCAAAATATGCTGTGCGACCATACCCCAGGAGAAATGATTGCATGTTTAAGTCCTACAAAAAATGACATGTACTTACTGATACAGAGGGCGAGGCAGCGGGTATTGCAACAAAGGGCGATGAGCAACGGCAAAGATGTATTTGACCATGTCCTGAAGAAGATACCGATGAGGCCTGAAAGGAAGAACAAGGTGAAAAATTTGGATTAGTGGCCCATAGGGTGCAAGCACATTACTACACTGTACAAGCAGAGGCCTTCCTGACACTAGAGACGAGAACTAGTCTCCTCCTAATTTATAGAGGACACAGGTCATCATATATTCAAATAGACTCAAGAGAAATGAGCGAGGACATCAGCGCCGCCTATTAAAACATAGCATTCCTTGAATTGACATTTCCTGGCTGGCTTGGTGAAAAGCTTTAGATGTACTAGTAGCTCAAAAGGGGTCATGTTCCGTATTCAGAAGAGGCACCATGAAGGTGTGTGGAGACTTAAAGGGGTTGTCTCATCTCAAAGTTTCATAGAATGCATGAATAAAATTAATGCTGTTTTGCTTGTACTTCCTGATCAAGCTGTCTGCAATAGGCAAATGATAGCTCCGTATATTCCAGACGTCTGCTAATTAGATAAATCTATGCTGTCAGGCCAGCGGAAGGTTCTGAGTTAATGTAAAAATAGTGTAGTAATTACTTTCTTTTGTCTGAAAGATCAGATAACACACAAGCTCTCACTGTCCTGAGTTCTGTGCTGCTATGATCTGTGTGATGACCTCACTCCCGGCTATCAGACAGAACAAACAGCAGGGGGGGGGGGGGAAGTGGTTACACTAGGTCGGTTTCACTTGTGAAAACCAGAGGGCACATAAGGTGATAAAATCACTTGTAGCTCTTAACAAAAAAAAAATGAACAACGCATATATTGGGAAAAAAAAAACCCCCGGGGGGGGGGGGTCCTTCATTTAGTGATCCCAACATGTTGAACGCTATTCTTTGAGGGACGCTACCTCCAATAGGTGGGACTGAAGTCCTAGCTTTTTTCTGTGAGGTCATTTAAAAATATATAAATTTTAGTGATGGCTTGTACGTCTCCACACACCTTCATGAGAAAAAATACCCCCTTTGAGCTACATATAAAGCCTCTTAGCTGGAACCCAGTTCTGCACTGTGGAGGAGCAAACACCCAAAATCAGCCATCTGCAGATGGGTACATGACTTGGCTTTACTCTCTTAGTCACATTCCAAGGTTCCTCGGTGGGTTAGATGCGACTTTCAGGAACGCTACCCCCAACAATCAGGGCCGAAATCTTGACTCTTTTCCCTTGAGCTCATTTCAATTTAAGTGGACCATTCATAGCCTGTGAGCCTCCACACACCTTCATGCTGCCTCTTTCTAATAAGGAACACTACCTATACTAAACAGGTCAGCAGAAGAACACACCCTTCCCAGACAGCTCCGTGTAGATCTCTGCCCTCTCTATAAAGCACTTCTCAGAACAATTAACAATTCATTGCACTCAGCCAGTGAGAAAACTAATGGAATGGACATGTCACCGCTCCATTACAGGGGTTTGATTTATGGAAGACAGAAGTACGGCTTAATTGGCCATTTTCATCTCCCTGGCTCTCTGTGCTTGACCGATCCTGCGGAGAAAGCAATGCAAGCGGTCGTCACAATGTTCTCCTATATCTGCAGTGCACCCCATTAGGAATGGTCTGTAAACTCTCATGGCGTGTCTGCTTTAGTAAATGCTTGAGAAGGGGAACATCTCTCCTTATGGAGAGCACCAGTTAAGGTGTGTAGTGTCTTGTGTTTTTGCCTTTTGCCACTACTCTGCTCTGCTTTCACAAGGCATTATGGGAAGGAGCTGGAAAGGCTCACTGCGCCTCTATAGGTTGTAACAAATCACTCAATTTACTTGTCTGATTTCACTGAATCTTTGAGAAGAAAAAGGAATAATTGTCAAGCCAATATTGCTCATTCTACATACGCCGTTTTGGGGTTTTGCCTCATCAGTGTAGAGCAGAGCGAATATTGGCTTGACTGGTGGGAGGCAATGAGTGGGTATGAGAAGGGGAACTTCTCTCCTTATGGAGAGACACCAGATTAAGGTGTGTTGTGTTTTGTTTTGCCTTTTAGCCCACTACTCAGCATCTGCATATTTTTTTTTTCTACAATGCCTTTTGGGAAAGGATTTGTTACAACACTATAGAGGGGCAGCAGTGGAGACGTGAGCTTTCCAGAGCTCCTTCCCATAATGCCTTGTGATTAGTAAATGCTTGTATTTCCTCCTTAAAAATGCTAGCGCATTTTGTTGGGGATATCTGCATGGTGGTGTTCCTCTGTTATTGCTCCTGTAAGTGTGCACATAGTCTGACACATGGGATTCAAGGTTCCCTTAGTCAATGGAGAATGTCCCTATGTGGTCCAACACTGTCCAAACACTACTGAGGGTCTCTGACTGTGTATGGACTCTATTGAGAAGAACAATGGTAACGGTTGCCAATGTGTTCATACATTTCTGGGAGGACCGTCAGTGGAATATCACTTTGCAAATATTTTTTTTTTTTAAAAAAGTTCCAGAATTCTTTCATGTGGAATGTACATATTACTAAAAAATACTGGAGCGCTTACAGACCCTCTCATATACCTAAACCCTTTGGATCTTGTCTCATACACAGTACCCATGTTGATTTTCTTACCACATTGATTAGCTTTAAACATTTAGGCGTATGTAAAGAAAGACTATTACTAAATGCATTGCTGTTCTGATCTTGCTTTGTGTCGGAGATAAAGAAGATGTTATCTCCTGCTTGTTTACACAGGCTTCCCTAGGTTACTGACCGCCTCTCTCTGTTCTTTCTCTGCTCTCATTGCTCCAGCTGCCTTGTCTGACCAGGGTAAAGTTACTCCCTGCAAAGTGTCATCTCCGGCACAGCTTGTTTATCTATAATGACAAGCTTTAAACCTTTAGAACTCTGTAGCCTTGTGCACTACAGTTTGCAAACCTCCTGCACCCAAGTCACTGTAACAGGCTCAGCTAGGAACAGCAGAGCTGCTGTAGACCCACCCTCAGACTGAACAGGAAGTGTGAGGCTGAAACTGGCTGCAAAGAGCAGGCTCTGTGAAATAATATGATAAAACCCCATTAAATACACACTCCCGACACTCCAATAAGATGAACACCCAGTACACGAGTCGCACACAATGGGCCTTATGTATGAAGACTGTATAGCAGTAAGACTGTATGTCGCCCATAGCAACCAATCAGAGCTCCCCTTTCATTTCATATATTACTTGGGAAAAAGAAAAGCTGAGCTCTGATTGGTTGCTATGGGCAACATAGACAGTCTTATGGCTAGACAGTTTTCATACATATGGCCCAATGTACATTTCACCCCCATTTTTATTCAGTGGACAATGAATGTGTCCAGAGGCGGAATCTTGGTAACATCTGCCCCTCCACATTAAATTAATAGGTCTTCCATCGATTGTACAATATCATAAAAGAATAAGTCATTGAAAAAAAAAAAAAAAAAAAAACACGGAACAGGTACATTTATTAAATGTCACTATCAAAAGTGGTTTTTTTTTGGTTTTTTTTTTTTTTTAGTTTTTTACATTTGTTTAGAAAATTTCAACCCCCCCCTTTCTGTCTCATGTACTGCTGTGGCATGCTGGCACTTCTAGTTCCACAGCTACTAGCTGCTGTGGAACATGGAACTACAAGTGTCAGCATGCTACAGCAGCACATGTGTGGTGTGGCACGCTGGCACTTGTAGTTTCACGGCTACAAATGTCAGCATACCACTCTACACATGTACTTGGGGAGAGGAGGGGTAATCCATAGGTCTCTATGACTTTGAGCGCCCCAATTTCCCTCGTGTGAACATAGCCTAAGGGAGAACTGTTGTGCCAGCATGAAGATATAGGTTTTCAGCTCAAGGCAGGTGGGCAGGAGGAAGGTAAAAAAAAAAAGCTGCTGTGCTATGCCGGCTGGAAGACGCGGTGGGCAGAAAAGGGGCTTGAAAGTACTGACGTTTGGACGCACACCATCGCGGGCCCACCCCATAAATTTCCCCTTTTTTAAACTAGGAGACAGATGTAAGTCAGAACGTTCTAAGGCGGGTGTATTATTATTTAACACTTGAGGGATGTGCACCTACACTCACCGGCCACTTTATTAGGTACCCATGCTAGTAACGGTTTGGGCCCCTTTTGCCTCGAACTGCCTCAATTCTTTGTGGCAAGATTCCACAAGGTGCTGGAAAACTTTTCCGTGTTCAAGAAACCAGTTAGATGATTTCCAGTTTATGACATGGCGCATTATCCTGCGAAAGTAGCCAAGATGTTGGGTACATTGTGGCATAAGGGGTGGACTGGTCAGCAACAATACTCAGGAGGCTTGGGTTGCAACATGCTCAATTGGTACCAAGGGGGGCCCAAAAAGGGGCCAAGAAAATTCCCAACCCCTGACACCACCCACCAGCCTGAACCGTTATACAAAGGGGGTGGTCCATGCTTTCATGTTGTTGACGCAAAATTTTGCCCTACCACCGAATGCGCACAGAAATCGAGATCATCAGACGGCAACGTTTTTTCCCAAACTTTTTACTGTCCAATTTTGAAGCTTGGGGCAAATTGGAGCCTCAGTTTCCGTTTTTTACTGAAAGGATGGCACCCGGGTTTTGGGTCTTCTGCTGCGTAGCCCCTTGCCTCAAAGTTCGCCGTACTGTGCGTTCAGAGATGCTCTTCTGCCCACCCCGGTTGTAACGGGTGGCTTTTTGAGTCACTGTTGCCTTTCTACCAGCTCGAACCAGTCTGCCCATTCTCCTTTGACCTCTGGCATAAACAAGGCATTTCCGCCCACAGGACTGCCGCTCACTGGATGTTTTTTTTTTTTTTGGGAAACCATTCTCTGTTAACCCTAGAGATGGTTGTGCGTAAAAAATCCCAGGAGATCAGCAGTTTCTGAAATACTCAGACCAGCCCTTCTGGCACCAACAACCATGCCACTTTCAAAGGCACTCAAATCACCTTTTTTCCCCCATACTGATGCTGGGTTTTTGAACTGCAGGAGATTGTCTGACCATGTCTACATGCCTAAATGCACTGAGTTGCTGCCATGTGATTGGCTGATTAGAAATTAAGTGTTAACGAGCAGTTGGACAGGTGTACCTAATAAAGTGGCCGGTGAGTGTATGTTTATATACGTAGAGGTCTGTAATTTTTTTACATAGTTTTTATTTAACCTTGTAGCGTAATTATGTAACAAGGGCATATTTATATTTTGTAATCTTAGGGGTGTTTATTTCTTTACTATAGTGCTCTTGTTTTTTTGTGTTATGAGTTTGCATTTTTTGACACACTGGTCTTTGCACCCCACTTCTTTGACTTAGATTTATTGTTTAGTGGTACCTGGCTTTATTGTATATCATATGGTAAGATAATAATGGATGCTTGAAATGTGTGTTGGTGTCACATTACTTTAATCTGGATTATTCAATAAATATGCTTTTATTAGATTTCAAACTGCTGGATCAACTTGAACTGCCATTGTAAAGTCTAATATCCCTGGTGGTCTAAGGTAGTGAATAGTTAAAATTTAAGGATGCCTGTTGGTCTAGAGTAGTTAACAGGTAAATGTAACGATCCCTGGTGGTCTAAAGAAAGGAATAGTTAAAATGTAAGGATCCCTGGTGGTCTAGAGTAGTGAACAGGTAAATTTAATGATCCGTGGTGGTTTAGAGTAGTGAACAGGTAAATGTAAGGATCCCTGGTGGTCTAGAGTAGCAAACAGGTAAATGTAAGGATCCCTGGTGGTCTAGAGTAGCAAACAGGTAAATGTAATGATCCCTGGTGGTCTCGAGTAGTGAACAGGTAAATTTAATGATCCCTGGTGGTCTCGAGTAGTGAACAGGTAAATGTAAGGATCCCTGGTGGTCTAGAGTAGGGAACAGGTAAATGTAAGGATCCCTGGTGGTCTAGAGTAGCGAACAGGTAAATGTAAGGATCCCTGGTGGTCTAGAGTAGTGAACAGGTAAATGTAAGGATCCCTGGTGGTCTAGAGTAGTGAACAGGTAAATGTAAGGATCCCTGGTGGTCTAGAGTAGCGAACAGGTAAATGTCAGGATCCCTGGTGGTCTAGAGTAGTGAACAGGTAAATGTAAGGATCCCTGGTGGTCTAGAGTAGCAAACAGGTAAATGTAAGGATCCCTGGTGGTCTAGAGTAGTGAACAGGTAAATGTAAGGATCCCTGGTGGTAGGGCTGGGACAATGTATTCTGGTGTCCTAGGCAAATAAGGCATGTAGTGCTCTACCCCTCCCATCTAAATTCAGCCCACTTCATAATTATTTGCGCCCCCTTCCTGCCTGGGATGAGGTGGAGCCCTAGGCGGTGTCCCACCTGTCGTCCCAGCCCTGACTGGTGGTCTAGAGTAGTGAACAGGTAAATGTAATGATCCCTGGTGGTCTAGGTCTGTCAAATGGTCCTTATTAAAGCTCATTGAGGGCAAAGGAGGGGTTTATGCTGTATACCTGGGCTCCTGCAGTTACTTTCTCAGGTTGTAGTTTTGCCCTGGTTGTAACATTAAACAGAAAACGTATACAGTAGTCTTGTTGTGTTCCTAAACTGATCATACACATGACAGGACTGTGGAGGTGTAACCGCACAGCCCTAAGATTTGGCAAGGCGATTCAGAAGTGCGCTGCCTAATGATTAAAGGGAGAGCTCAAGAAGTCGGCACCAGAGCAGACTTATCCTGAGCAGGGATTGCTCCCAGGAAACATTATGGACAATCCCTTTAAAAAAAAAAAAAAACCAATCACTTAGTACTTGCTGCATTACAATTTTCATGATTTAGTGTCAGTGCCGGCAACGTACCCAGCTAAAGCGTAGGTCTTTCCTGCAGAGTCAGGGTCTGCGATAATATTCACGATAGCCTTTGCGACGTCCACTACCTGCAGATAGGAAAAGCAGCATTACCACAGAGTTGTATGACAAGTACTAGTTCACTCTCCAACCTCCGCTACCACCAGTCTAGAAGGGACATCCACCACAGGTGCTGCCTGGACCCTCAGGGCACTCACATAAATCGGCTGCTTCACCGTCTTCTGACCCAGAGATATGAGCGGCACGCCTCCAAACCACCGCATGTCTACAGAGGAAAAGGAAGTCACAGCAATGGGTTAAAATGAAGAAGCGACCTCTTTTTTTTGGTCTAGAAGGCAGAATTTTAGTAGGAAAAATTGGCACCGGGACCACCAGATCCTCCTTCCACCCCTGCCTTGTCAGTGGAGAGTCAGGCTGCTCCAGGAGCTGCACACGAACTGCACAGCTGCGCCCCCTACCTGTCACATGCCTAGTGCTAAGCGAACACTAAAAAGTCCTAGTTTGATTAGAACCTCGAACTTTTGTGAGTTCGGTTTGAAGCTCTATTTGAACTCGAACGTCAAACCCCATTAAAGTCTATGGGAGAAGATGTTCTGGTTAATTTCTATACCTATACAGGTGAGGAGAAGCTGGAATTACCATCCATAACAGTAAACTGGATACGTGGAACAACTTAGTGAAGGAAATTTGGCTCTAAGAGTGACAGAAAAAAATTCACAGGTTAAATACTTCATTCCTTTCAATGGCTAACTGAAAAGATGAGGACAGTTTGCAAGTAGGGGCGTAGCTATAGGAGGTGCTGCGGTAGCAGCTGCTATGGGGCCCTGCATCCTGAGAGGGCCCAAAAGCCCCTTTGACACGTAGGAGATTTGGAGACAGTGTGTTATACAATTACTGAACACCCAAAACTACAAAAACAGAACTTTTGGGCATTGAGTAGGATTTAGCAAATCCAAGCACTCTGTATAATATATATCCATGTTAGGTATTATATGAGCCTGCAAATGTCGCCAAATAACAGTTTCAGGGTGTGGGAAAGATGCAGCCAGCAATACCAAACTCCCTAACTATTGATGTCTATGGAGAGGAAAATGCTATCTAACTAACTAAGAGCAGTCTGTACAGTACAGACAGTGAGCTGAAAATGGCGTTCACAAGGCAATACAGTGAAATATATATATAACATGGTCACGTGATTTTAGCAGCCAATGAGAGCCCTACACCTCAGCGATGATGTTTTTGACACTTCTCTTTGCTCTGCACTGATTGGATGGTCGGCAAAAATGCAGAAAGGTGATTGGATGGCGCCAAAAGTGCAGAAAGCCGCTGAAAATGAAACTGAAAATGGCGTGTAGAGCTAGAACTTTACTCGAACAAACAGTTCGATCAAAACTATACATGACCACTATCTAGATGTATGGTCAACAGGAGGGCATCATCTTTTCAGAAATTGAGAAACTGAAAAAGAAAGGAAAGGGGACATACTTGCATAGTAGTTGAGAAATTTGTCTTCCCGACCAAACATCTCTGCGGGCCTCAGGATAATGGCTTCAGGAAATTCGTCTCTCACAGCTTTCTCTCCCACTGCCTAAAGCAAGTAACAGTTCTATTAATATACAGGCTTCTTTAATAAGACCGGACCAATGGATATCAACACTGAACACGTAAGCAGGGTCTTTACACCGTGATATCGGATGCCAATTGACTGCAACGAGCAATAAGCACCGTGTGAGTGACCCAGTACAAATGCCACCATTGTAGCTCAAAACGAGCAGAGCAGCCCACTCCATACAGGCCTTTTATCTGATTGAATAAGGGCCTGTCCCCACGGCAGGGTTTTTGGATGGTTTTTCAGACGGTTTGCGGTTTTAGAAACAGTCTGAAAACCTGCAAGCGATGCTCCCCCATAGACTTCAATAGAAAAACTGTAGCGGTCCCCACTGCATGGATTTTCCACCGGGCAGTTTTTCACAGCACCGGCATAATGAAAAACTTAGAACATGCTCATTTTTCTACCCAGTTTCCAGATGGAAAATTAACATTGGAGTCAATGTAAACCGCTCAGAAAGTGAGATTGCGTTTTTTGTCAAAGTTTTTAGCGCATTTTTTGCAAAAAAAAATAAAAATAAAAAAAATGGAAGAATGATCCCACCTATAGTGGATGTGTTTTTGGAGGTCCTTTTGCACTTTTTTTTTTCCCACAGGAAGGTCCTGCAAACCATTTCCTGTTTCTGAAGGAAGAGGACGCACCAGCATGCCTCCAAAAACACATTTTTTAAAAAAGAGCCTGGAGCACACACAATCAATGCCTAGCTGAGACAAGTCCAAGATGGCCACTGGAATCTCAGGAAGTGTCCACTGGGTGGAGATTTAAAAAAAAAAATAAATCACATGGTTTGTGCACCAATCAGGAATGCTTTTGCACTTTACACTTTTATGCTTAAAAAACAGTCCAAAAACCGCTGGGAAAACCTGGACGAAATCAGTGTCAAAAACAGTCCAAAAACCAGCTGTAATGGACGGTTCTGCTGAGGTCAAAACCAAGCTGTTTCTGTCCTTTGCTGTGTAAACGCACCCTAAGGGCATGTCCCAAGGGTTTATGGCTGGTTTGCGGTTTTTCAGACCGCCTGAAAAACCGGCTGAAAATGAGCACAATTGTGCCCTATGGAAAACCCGTGCAGCAGTCCCCACTCCACGGGTTTTCCGCCCAGCGGTTTTGTCACCCACGGTCCGGCGACAAAACATTGAACATTGTTGTCAGCCACAGAGAATAGATACATAGCCACTCTTGCAGCTGTCTCCCATTCATTTCAATGGGAGTTCCAATAAAACTGTGCCCTCATAGACATGAACAGAGAGTTGTGCAAGAGTGGCCATTGCCCATGAGGTTATATATCAGATCTCAGCTTCTCACCCTCTATCATATAACCCTATATATCACAGACCTCAGCTTCTCGCCCTCTATCATATAACCCTATATATCACAGAGCTCAGCTCCTCTCCCTCTATCATATAATCCTTTATATCACAGAGCTCAGCTCCTCTCCTCTATCATATAACCCTATATATCACAGAGCTCAGCTCCTCTCCTCTATCATATAACCCTATACAGGCAGTCCCCGGGTTACAAACGGGACAGGGACTGTAGGTTTGTTCTTTTTTTATTTTTTTATAACTGTATTTTTATTAAAGATTTTCAGAATTATTTTTCACAAAACAAAAGTGGTCCATAAAAGTGTTACATTATCAATTGCTGTAGGTTTGTTCTTAAGTTGAATTTGTATGCAAGTCGGAACAGGTAGATTTATTAAATGTAATTGCAGCAAAAAAATTTTTGGATAGTACAGGGAACAGTTCTTACATTTGTTTTGCTGTCTGTGCCCTTTGTCAGAAGATTTCACCTTACGTTCTGTCTCTCATGTGCAGCTGTGGCATGCTGGCACTTGGTTATCATGGTGCGTGACTCAGTGTTGAATGTCAGCCACGCCCCATAAGTCTCCGTTTGTAACTAGGGGACGTATGTAAGTCGGAACGATGTAAGTAGGGGACTGCCTGTATATCACAGAGCTCAGCTTCTCTCCTCTAGCATATAACCCTATATATCACAGAGCTCAGCTCCTCTCCTCTATCATATAACCCTATATATCACAGAGCTCAGCTTCTCTCCCTATCATTAAACCCTATATATCACAGAGCTCAGCTTCTCTCCTCTATCATATAACCCTATATATCACAGAGCTCAGCTTCTCTCCCTCTATCATATAACCCTATATATCACAGAGCTCAGCTCCTCTCCTCTATCATATAATACTATATATCACAGAGCTCAGCTTCTCTCCGCTATAATAAGTAGTTTATTATAGAATGTTGAGTGGTTTTAGTATTATGCTGAAACCACTCAACATTTTATAATAAACTATTTATCTAAAACATTAATAAATATATTATTAAAAATTTCTATAAACACCTATTCTTATACTAAAAAACTGCTTTTATATCATTCAATATATAAAAAGTGATTTATAAGATTAAACACATGTAAAATGCTGTTATAGCGCCCTCTATTAGGCTTCCTCTGAAACACATGTAAAATCAAACAGTTCTTCTAGATCAGGGGTGTCAAACTGTGGCCCTCCAGCTGCTTTGAAACTACAACTCCCATCATGCCCACTGTTATAGATTATATAAATGCATGATGGGAGTTGTAGTTTCCCAACAGCTGGAGGGCCGCAGTTTGACGTGTGTTCTAGATCAAATGAGACCTCTAGGGGCCGATTGTGTATTACAGTTCAAATTTTAATCCATCGCATTTTTCGGATGCGCTTTTCATATGCAAAGCACATCCAAAACATACCCAAAAGTATGTTGCACTTTTGGATCCATTTTTTCGGGCTCCAAAAGCGCACTGTTGTTTTCTATGGGGATTTCACTTGCGTAAAACGCAAGTAGAATTGACATGTCAATTCTAAAAACGGATCCAAAAAACGCATTGAAAAGTAAACGCGCATCAGCGACCACTCGTCTGAACGTTGATGCGTGTTTTACATTGAAACCAATGTAAATCAAACTGCACATTGTCAGGTACGTTTTTTGGATCCGTTTTGGGTCCGAAAAACGGATCTGAAAAATGTTGTGTGAACATACCCTTAGGGGCCGTTTACACGGCAGTGGACAAATACCGGCCTGTTTTGCGGCCGTCCCCACGGCCGCTGGGGGGGGGGGGGGCGGCTTTTCTCCGCGATGAGCGGAGAAGAGCCCTCCCCCCTCCCCGTGAGAAGCGCCGGTTCCGTCCGGTGGAGTGCGCTCCGTCTGCCTGCGATCCCGGGGTAGTCTGGTGACGTCACCATGCCCCCAATGCATTGTGGGTATGGTGATCAGCGGTTACCATGGCGACTAGTACACAGCAGCAACGCTGTGTACAGGCCTACCATGGTAACAGCAATCTGACGATTGTTGTTACAGATCCCCACTGGGGAAAAGTGAAAAAATGTTAAAGTAAAAAAAGTAAAACACAGACAAAAAATAAAATAAAAAACACGTACACCGCCCTTTTCCCCTTTACAAATGCCAATCATCCCCCCCCCCCAAAAAATTTAAAATAAAGTACCCATATTTGGTATCGCCGTGTGCGTAGCGACCCACCCTATAAATCTGCTACGTTAATTAACCCGTACGGTGAACGCCGTAAAAAACAAAAACATTCACAGAATTGCGATTTTTGCTCATCCTGCATCACATAACATGGAATAAAAAGCAATCAAAAACTCATATAAACGCCACCGTTGTACCAATTAAAACGTCCGTTCAGCCCGCAAAAAAAACATCCTTACACGTCTCTGTATACGGGAAAAAAAAAAAAAGTTATGGCTCTCAGAAGACAGCGATGCATAAATATTATTTAACACAATAAAATACTTTTTTTTTTTTATGTGCTTTAAAATAAAAAAAACTATATAAATAGGGTATCGCCGTAATTGTATCGACCCAGAGAGTAAAGCTAACTGGTCATGGATACTGCACGGTGAGTGCTGTTAAAAATAAAAACACTACTAGGATTGCAGTATTTTCTTCACCCTGCCTTCCAAAAAACGGATTTAAAACTGAACAAAAACCAATAAAAATGTCAACTCATCCCGCAAAAAACAAGCCCCTACACAGTTCCGTACACAGAAAAATAAAAAAGTTATGGCTCTCAGATTATGGCAAAGCAAAAATGTGTTTTCCTTTTTGAATAAAAGTGTTTTTATTGTGTAAAAGCAGTAAAACATAAAAAATATACAAATTTGGTATCGCAGTAATCGTATTGACCTGCTGAGTAAAACTAGCATGTCATTTATACCGCACGGTGACCGCTGTAAAAAATAAAAAAACACTACCAGGAATGCAGTATTTTGCTCAAAATGCCTCACAAAAACCTTAATAAAAAGTGATCAAAGTGTCATATGCACCCCATAATGGTACTAATAAAAACGTCAACTCATCCCGCAAAAAAAACAAGCCCATAATCTGCTCCATATACAGAAAACTGAAAAAGTTATGGCTGTCAGAATAGGACAACATAAAAAAGCAAATTTTTTTTATAGACCTATTTCTATTGTGTAAAAGTAATAAAACAAAAAAAACTATATAAAATTTATATCATTGCAATTGTACCAACCCCCATAGTAAAGTTATCCCGTCATTTACACTGCACAGCGAACACTGTTGAATTGAAGCCCAAAAAACAATGGCGGAACTGCGTTCCCCCTACCCCCCCATTATCATGGCCCAATGCAAAAAAAAAAAAAAACCTAAGGAACACCTGTGCGCACAAAATGCACAATACACCCCTAGATGAGATCCTTGAGGGAGGCTGAATCCAAAATGGGGCGACTTCTGGAAGGTTTCACCTGTTCTGGTTCTTTGGGGGCTTTGCAAATCTGACATGGAACCCCAAAAAATCTGCGTTCCAAAAGCCAAATAACACTCCCTCCCGTATACGCCCTGACATGCTCCCAAACAGCAGTTTACACCCACATGTAGGGGTATTGCCGAACTAACAAAATGTTGGGTGCTTTTTTTTACCAGGATTCCTTGTAAAAATTAAACATTTTCAACAAAAATTGCAGATTGTAGGAAAAAAAAATTTTTTTCATTTTCACAGCCCAACGCTAAAAAATGTTGTGACACATCTGTGGGGTCGATATGCTCACTGCACCCCTGGATATATTCCGTAAGGGGTGTAGTTCCCAATATGGGGTCTTTTTAGGGGAGTTATTAAGTTTTAGCACCTTAGGGTGTCTGCAAACCTGAAATGGCCCCTAAATAAAATCGTAATGAAAATGAGACCCCAGAGTCCAGTAGGTGCTCCTCCTATTCTGGGGCTTGTGGTTGAGCCAAATAGCGCACTAGGGCCACATATGGGATATCTCTGAAAACGGCAGAATCTGGGGAATCAATATTAAGTTGCATTTACCTAGTCACATTTACCACCTTCTTGTGAATAATGGATAAAAATTGAAAATCTGCAAAAAAAATGGAAATTTTGAAATTTCACCATCACTTTGCTTTAATTCCTGTGAAACACCTAATCGGTTAATAAACTTTCTACATGCGGTTTTGAATACTTTAAGGGGTGTAGTTTCTTAGATAGAGTGATTTATGGGGGTACGTAACATACAGGCCAATCAAAGTCACCTTAGAACTGACTGGTCCCTAAAAAATGTATATTGCTAATTTTCTTCAAAATTACTACTAAATTTCTAAGCCCGATAATGTCAAAAAAAAAAAAAGAAGACATTTAAAAAAAATGATGCCAACCTACAGTAGACATATGGTAGATGCTAGTTATAAACTATTTTGAGTGGAATAACTATCTGTCTTACATGCAGAAATTTTTGAATTTGAAATTAAATTTTTCACAATACTTTAATATTTTTCACAAATAAACAAGGACTTTTTGGACTAAAATTTCTTACTATCTTAAAGCACAATGTGTCACGAGAAAATCACATGGATAGGAAGTGTCAAAAAGTTATTCTCACATAAAGCGACATGACAGATTTCAAAAATGGGGCTCTGTCAGAGAGGCCACAACTGGCTCTGGCAGTGATTGGGTTAAAGGCTCCAATTTACCTTGTTCCTCAGTAACTTTGATGGGCTTTTCATATCGGCATTCAGATGGGAGACGTGGATAAACTTCTTGACTCCTGCCTCTCGAGACAACATTGCAATTTCTTTAGGGATATTGACAAAGACGTCCTCAAAACGGAAATTGCTTTAAAAAAAATTTGCAGAAAAAATACAATTAGTTTATTGTTTCTGAGAAAAGACAACAGCCAGCTTCAGGCTCCCACATCCTGTCCAGGCTGTGGGCACTTCTACAGCATCAGGCTCCCACTTCCTGATCAGGCTGTGAGCCGTTCTACAGCTTCAGGCTGTGGGCAGTTCTACAGCTTCAGGCTTCCACTTCCTGTTCAGGCTGGGAGCCGTTCTGCAGCTTCAGGCTGCCACTTCCTGTTCAGGCTGTGGGCGGTTCTACAGCTTCAGGCTCCCACTTCCTGTTCTGGCTGTGGGTGGTTCTACAGCAGTGACTGACATTTCAGCTCTGCTGTTCCAGGCTGAACCTATTAGAGGGACATTGGAGTTTTAACAGCAGAGCACAAGGCTATAGAGCTCTAAAGGGTTAAAGTTTGACAGTAAGAAAGACAAATGTGCTCCTGTGCTGCTGATAAGACGCAGCAGCGAGTGACATCACCAGCCCAGTCATGGATGATAACTTAGGGAAGCTTGTGTATACAAGCAGGAGAGAACTGCTCTAGGCCTGAAAGGAAGCAAAATTAGAACAGCACTGTATTTAGTGTATAGTCTTTACCTTCGCAAGCTCACAAGCCCCGTCAAGGCTCTTCATTTCTTGAGAGGAGCTTGCGTATAGTGGCCACTGTATCAACTAATACCTCATATTTTATATTTTTCCAGCATGTCATTTTTATTTGCCCAAAAGTACCGGGGAGCAGGGGTTGTCTGTATTTTGTGTTGGACACCCAATAAGTGCTGGGCAGCCCGCCCAATCGAATAGTAGTGGCGTCATAGGCTGTAAGCCAGCATGGTGCACCACACATATCTGCATTAATGGCACCCCTATCTATATGCAATTGTAATACCAGCAACAACCCCTCTCGTACATAGGGCGTGTGAGTGGTTGTCCTATCAGTATTTTTGCATTTGTGCAATCTCCCCATGTATTATACTGTGACTTTTCTGCATACTGGTGTGAACAGGTATCAATTCAATGTGCAGTTTTTTATCATCTAATTGTTCCCCTAGTGGTGGGGTGTGTGAACTACTGCTCAGCAATTACCTGCACCTGTTTATCCTTGTTGCCCAAAGCAACCCAGAGCTCATTTCTTTTACTGCTCCGGTAAAATGAAGGCTGAGCTCTGATTGGTTGCTACGGGCAACAAGGACAGTCTTACGCTTAGACAGTTTTCCTAAATGAGGCCCATTGTGGTGGCTCCGTAACCTAACGGCAGACCGAGTGGAGTCCTTTCTAGATTGACCATCCCGCAATCAGTTTACCAGGAAACTTAGTGACTTGATCAAAGTGGGAGCCCCCTCTTGATCATGCTCTGTTCAATCTTGACCACAGCAATTAACCCTTTAACAACCGCCCACTGACTTTTCCCGTCGGCTGGTGCGGGTCATTCGTCTGCAGCGACATCTTTTGGCATTGCCGCAGACATCGGAGTTTGCGGCACCCGGGCGCCGCAGCAGCGCTGAGATCGGGGCTGTACTACACAGCCCTAATCCCAGAGCATCTCCTGCGAGCACCGGGAAGCGGGGGAACCCCCGCTAACGAATGCTTTAACCCCGATCGTCACCGCAGCGCAATCAAAGGGTTTCCCTGCTCTGTTGTGTGATCGGAACACCCGGTGACCCGACAGACCCCGGGGAACGGCTGCACAGTCAGCCCTTGGGACCTAGAGTAGCCCCAGGGCTGTCTGTGTAAGAAGTCAGTGACCAGGACAGACTATTTGCTGTCCTGATCACTGCCTGTGTCAGACTGACAGAGATTACAATGTATTAGCATATATGAATATGCTAATACATTACTAAGTGTTTAAAAAAAAAAAAAAAAAAAAAAAAAAAAGGTAAAACAGTTCCCCCTTCAGGGTATTTTTTTTTTTTTTTTTAAAAAAAAGTAAAAAACATAAAAAGTGTAAAAAAAAAAATGAATAAAAAATATTTAATAAAAAATAATTGTGCATATGTTACACAGACAAAAAACCTTACACATATTAGGTATCCACACAACGGTAATTACCTGTAGAATTAATCTAACAAGTTATTGTGAAATGTGAATGGTGTAAAAAAAAAAAAAATTAAAAAAAGCAAAAAATAAATAAATAAAAATTCTGCAATTATTTATAAGTGAACTTAAACTATTCCCCCATAAAGTACAACTCATCTCGAATAAAAACGAGGCCTCATCCAACTGCGTCACTGAAAAAATAAAAATAAGTTACAATTGTTGAAATACAAAAACTAAAAAAAAATGTTCTGGTCATTAACTACATTCCAGGCCTGGGGCTTAAGGGGTTAAAAGGTAAAAGAAACTACCGCATCAGAACGAATTTTGAGGGAATGGGGGGGGGGGGGGGGAGCACAGTAGAATTTGGATTACTGGCAGCAATAATCTATATTCTCTTTTATATCAATACAATTTGATTTGTGTTGTTGCTTTCTTATACACACAAGCTATTGAAACAATCTGCAGCAAATTTAGCAGATGTTTCAGCTCTGTAGGACCTACCATTCTCCAAATATTTGCAATCGTAAAGGCATGTTCACACTGCTTAAAATGGGCCGTATTTCGGTCCGTAATTACGCGCCGAAGTGCGCCAATTACGGGCCGAAAACGGCCCATTCAATACGGTAATCGCCAGTCCTCATAGAGAACTATGGATTACGTCTCCTCTCCCCGCCCGGCGAAGCCGCCGGGCGGGTAGATAATTGACAGGTCACTTTCTACCGGCGTATACGCGCCGCTAGCAATGATTGTCTATGGGCCGGTGAAGTGCCGGCCCCCCGCTCACTCCCCGCCCCCGTCCACACGGCGTAATTGCGGGGCGTAATTACGCCCTGCAAATACACCGTGTGAACATGGCCTAACTCTCCTTAGAGGGACTGTAGCTACAGTGAATTTGAGGATTCCCAGACATTGAACCCTTTCAGCCCAGTCATGCCTCACAATAGTTACCTTGCACCTGGATGAAAGACTCCAGTGGTAGAAGACTGCTGCCCAAGCTATCGACATCACAGCAGACCCAAGCCCAACTACAGGCCGACCATGTGCATCACAGCCAACAGTGAGCTGCTGACACTCCCCAGCAGACCAAGGCACAACTGAAATCTCAGCGAGACAGACGAGCGGAAGATACTCCCATGCAGATCCAAGTCCGTCTCCACACTGACCCGATGTATCACAGCCTACACCGAGCTACAAAACCTCTCAGCAGACAGCAGCTCATCTCCAGGCTGACCAGATGCAATGCAGCCAACAGTGAGCTGCTGACACTCCCCAGTATACACTCCAATTCTTTGGGGCATGTTCACAGCTCAATGGCTGGACTAAACTGACCCCAGAAGCTGGCAACTCTGGCCTTTATGCTAACTGGGAAAAAATTAACAGGTGCAGCTAATTGCAGAGCAAAAGCTCACACACCCCACTGCTAGGGGAACAATTAAATGAAAAACTGCACACCAACTTGACACCTGTTCACACCAGCATGCAGAAAAGCCGCAGCATAATGCATGGGGAGATGGCACAAATGCAAAAATACCAAGGCACAGCTACAATCTCAGCGATACTCCACAGCATAATATCAGAGCACCAACTATAGGATCAGAGCCCCTTCTTTTAGATTGACTCTCTTAAAAACATACTTGTTTCTTGTATGGGATCAGGGGCTGCACAAGATTAAATGAAGTACTGCAGCTCGGCCCATTCATTTTAGCAGTGTCATATAACCATTCCCAGCTATGAGAGTTCGGCACTTTGCACGTAAGTAGAGATTACATGGAAGACGGTCGTGCAAGCTCAGCTGTGACGCCAATGGACTTGTACAATAGAGGCACATATACATGCAACCATCTTACCACCCAACTAGCTTCCGCAGATTTATGTCTAACTTGGGACTTGTAGTTTCCCAACAGCTGTAGAGTCAGGGACCACAAATCTGAAGAGATCTGGCCTCTGAGGACAGTCCATGGGGACATGAGCTACAATATCTGCAATCCACGTATCTGGAGAGGCTGCTCAATCCTTTACCTTGTCTCCCACTCCCTTCCCACAAGGTTGATCACCACATCGGAGTGCTCCAGGGCCTGTCTAGTCGAGTCTCTGTTTCTTGGGTCCCATTCCTGAGAAGAAAAGAATCGGCACCAGATTGTCAGCTATATACAAACTTAATGGGATGCCTGGGACAGAGGTCAGCTAAGTAGTCTTCTCTTTCCAGAAGACACCCCATACTGTCTGTTTGGATACATTAAAAGGGTTGTCTCACTAGAAAGATTAGTTTTCAACCTATGGGGAATGTTAAAACAAGTCTTTTTTCAAATATATTGCTTTGTTTATTTTGCTTTGTTGAGGAGATACGAGAGATTTTATTTGCTCTGAGTGCACACACATTTCCCTGAGCACTCTGCTGTTTGTCTTTCCTGATAGCAGGGAGTGACGTCACCACCAGTGGCGTAGCTATAAGGGTCGCAGCTGCGACCAGCCCCTGGACCAGGGGGTCCCCGCAGGTCCCCCTCGCCATACACTGTATCGCTGGCTCACATAGTGCCAGCGATCGCTGCCGCTGCACCACGCAGGCAGCAACTGAAGCTAAGCGGCCGGTATACACAGATACCGGCCGCTTAGCTCAGTGAAGGCAGCGGCGCGATGCAACGACGTCATCGTGATGCTGCCTTGCTAGGCTTAGGGCATAGCAGATGCCAAACTGGCGTCTTGGAGCCGGCGGCGAGATGATGTTACGCCACCCGCTCCGGTTTCAAAGATCAGAGTTCAGCGGGGGAACAGCGAGGAGCCAAGGTGAGGAGTATTTATTTTATAGGGTGAGGAGGAGAATTTCTATTCTAAGTGGCCCTCACTGCCTGCCCACTTACTAAAAGGGGCCCTATACTGAAGGGGGACGTTACCTACTTAATAGGCAGAGTCTTCCACTTATCTAATTTTTAAGGTTTAACCTACCTAAAAGAAGTGTTTTCCTATCTAATCTGGGGGGCTGTCTACTATATGGAGTGTGTACCTACTGTTGGCACAAATGAGAGTCCTACAATTGGTTGGGGGAACTTTCACTGTTTGCAGTCTAACATGTTTGTGTAGTAAATTCTGCAGGGACGAGTTGTGGCCGGGAGAAGATGACATCAGTCTGGACTGGATGATGAAAGAAAAAAAAAAAAAAGAACGACTCTTCAGAAACGATGTCACCTGTGAGTCACTAAATGCAACTGCCCGGTAATCACTTAAATAAGACATCCCCCGAAAATAAGACCTAGTGCATTTTTTTTATGTAATTCAGAGTTTGGCTGTTTATGCTGATGTTTGTGATGAAATCACTACAGTATATTAATACATGTTGATGTTTTGTTCAACAATAAATGTGAATTATTGTTCATAGAAAAAAAAACATCCCCTAAAAATAAGTCGTAGCTCGTCTTTAGGAGCAAAAAATTAATATAAGACACTGTCTTATTTTCAGGGAAACAGGGTAGATGTCTGCAGAGCCTGTGTACAACTGCTATCTACCACTATATGGTCACTGTATGCCGGTAATATACAGTCTGCAGAACCTTTGTACACTGCAATCTACCGCTATATGGTCACTGTAATGGTCTTCGTGTAATGGTTTATATTCAGTAACACTACAATGGTTTTAAGTCAAGTCTCTTTATGGTGGTGATATAGGGCGGTATTATTAGGTGCTTGTACACTCACCGGCCACTTTATTAGGTACACCTGTCCAACTGCTCGTTAACACTTAATTTCTAATCAGCCAATCACATGGCGGCAACTCAGTGCATTTAGGCATGTAGACATGGTCAAGACAATCTCCTGCAGTTCAAACCGAGCATCAGTATGGGGAGAAAGGTGATTTGAGTGCCTTTGAACGTGGCATGGTTGTTGGTGCCAGAAGGGCTGGTCTGAGTATTTCAGAAACTGCTGATCTCCTGGGATTTTCACGCACAACCATCTCTAGGGTTTACAGAGAATGGTCCGAAAAAGAAAAAACATCCAGTGAGCGGCAGTCCTGTGGGCGGAAATGCCTTGTTGATGCCAGAGGTCAAAGGAGAATGGGCAGACTGGTTCGAGCTGATAGAAAGGCAACAGTGACTCAAATAGCCACCCGTTACAACCAAGGTAGGCAGAAGAGCATCTCTGAACGCACAGTACGGCGAACTTTGAGGCAGATGGGCTACAGCAGCAGAAGACCACACCGGGTGCCACTCCTTTCAGCTAAGAACAGGAAACTGAGGCTCCAATTTGCCCAAGCTCATCGAAATTGGACAGTAGAAGATTGGAAAAAACGTTGCCTGGTCTGATGAGTCTCGATTTCTGCTGCGACATTCGGATGGTAGGGTCAGAATTTGGCGTCAACAACATGAAAGCATGGATCCATCCTGCCTTGTATCAACGGTTCAGGCTGGTGGTGGTGGTGTCATGGTGTGGGGAATATTTCTTGGCACTCTTTGGGCCCTTGGTACCAATTGAGCATCGTTGCAACACCTTGTGGAATCTATGCCACGAAGAATTGAGGCAGTTCTGAAGGCAAAAGGGGGTCCAACCCGTTACTAGCATGGTGTACCTAATAAAGTGGCCGGTGAGTGTATATCGTTATTATTGGTCTTGATATATTGATTTTGTCAGTGGCAGTACGGTGGTACAAGTCACTACTTAGCTGTGACAATGTGGCCCTTGGATACAGATAAATGTCAATTGAACTGTTCAGCATAAACTCCAATAACAACTAAACTCATAAAACAAAAGGTACAATTGCATTTTCTTCCTGTTCACCCCACAACATTTTCTTTATTTTGTGAGGAGGAGGTGTGGGTGGGGGGGAGGGGTGGGGGGGGGGGAGAGAGAGAACAGACACCGACTGTATAAACTTGTTTTTCTTTGGCCCCATTTGAAATTAATTTTCTTCTATTGGACAATTCCTTTTATAGAAATAATTTTCTGCAGCACGCTACACTGCAGGCATGTCAAGTGGGGAAACTGTTGTTGAGAAGTATTGGTCCATACACGGTGTCTGGGAATAGGGGGGCCCCCCGAGCTGAAGTTTTGCACCCAGGCCCATGAGTCTCTAGCTACGCCCATGGTCACCACAGAACTGCCAGTAGCTTGAGAACAGCATGTGTTATCTCTAACTAACAAAGGAGATTATTTACTTTTAAAGCTGAACTTGTACTATAGATAACATCACCTGCTCGCCCAGTGTAATTAAAAGAGGTAGGAATACAGAGCTGATATGCTAATCACTGCTATACAACCACCCGCAGCATGACCAGGAAGAGACAAGAAGCATGAATCTAAAGCCGCTTGTGGCTTTGCGAAACATGGGTAGATGACTAAGATCTGCAAATACAATTTAAACCGGTTTGTCTAGGATTAGAAAACAAACAACGCCACTCTTGTCGACTGGTTTCACGTGATATTGCAGCTCCATCCCATTCATTCATTTCCAATGGAGCGGAGCTGCAATACCAGACACAACCTACAGGCAAGTGAGGCGCTGTTTTCAGAAGAAAGCTGCCACATTTTTCTAATCTTGAACCACTCCTTTTATTTTAATTTTAGGTTGTGGTTTACGTTTAGGAAAAGTTCATTTAGACCAGACCTGCACAACTTAGCAAGAGGTGGGAGCTAACACCGCCTAGGATTGCCACCTGAATACCTGGGGATTCCTCCGGATTGCCTGAAATTTCATCCATAGTGCCTAGTAATACCCCTGGACCACCTGGGGACTCCTCAGACCACCTGGGGACATCCCTGGACAGCCCAGATAGCCATTTTCGGAAGGGGTTTGCACAAAGCCTGTGTCTTTGTGGCCTGGTTTGGAGGCCGCTACAAATCCTTCAGTGAGCCGGGCTGTATGCTGTGCAGACCTGATTTAGATACTTACCACGAACTGTAACTGGCCCAAATCTCCCATAGGTCGGAGATACATGATGTCATACTGGTCACATCTGTAGGGTATAACAACCTGGGAGCCAATACGCCCTGTAAGAATAAATAAAAGTGCAATTAGTTTTATGTATCATTTCAGACCAGAGGACGACCACTGTGGCCACCATTACATGGGAAAACCAGGTGACAGGTGACATGGCTGCCACAGAGATGGTTATTCCAAGTCCTAGAAAGCTGTAGTGGTGGCTGCGCTGCCGGTCATTGAGACTTCCTGAATCATAGATAACTGGGAAATGGCCGCCATCCTGGGGGCTGTATATTACATCATTATGCAGATAGGATATACATGATCCTATAGACTCGATTTCCTCTGCAGCCAAACCCGGCCCTCATCTGGTTATCGGTAAAAGCTTGCACAATAGGGACAAGCCCTTCATGGCAGACTAGTTGCAGAAATTTCTACAAGTGTCCCACACATTTGAGTGGGGCTTGCAGAAATCCATGCAGAAACAACCCCAAACTGATAAATGGAACCGACAGAAAATAGCGCAACAAACCAGCTGTGTGTGAATTTACCTTAACCTCTGATTGCGGGACGGATTTCGCCCGCAATTACGACTTGAATAAGGGGTGGGGCGGGGGCGCAGCTCCCCGGCCCCATAGACTTTCATTATCCACGGAGCGTATCCCGCCGGGATAATGAACATGTCGCTTTCTCCCCGCCCGGCGTATTGCACGAGCGGGGAGAGGAGGCGTAATCTATAGTTCTCTATGAGAACTGTGGATTACCGTAATGGCTGGGACGGATTCCAGCCGTACTGCAGTGCAGTACGGCGCGCAATACGGCTGGAATCCGTGCAAAAAATAAGCCGCGTGAACGGCCCCTATGAGTCGGGGAGCTGCGCCCCGCCCCTTATTCAAGCCGTAATTGCGGGCGAAATCCGTCCCGCAATTACGGCTTGAATAAGCCGTGTGAACCGGGCCTAAGGGGTTGTTCACACAGCGTTTTTGGAACCAATTTTGGATCCGAAAATCGCAGACCTGAAAGACGCAATGAGACACGCATCAGTGATCACACGTGTTTCAAAGTAAAAGCAATATAAATCACATTGCTCATTATTAGATGCATATTTGGGTGCGTTTAGGGTCCGACAGACGGATCCAAACACGTATGTAAAATCGTATGTTCACATGGACTTAACACGCCGTGTGAACATCCCCTAAGGCTATGTTCACACGGCTTATTTCAGAGCGTATTTGCGGATGTAATTACGTCCGCAAATACGTCCCAAAATACGTTTCAAATACGTGTCTCAAAGTGTGGCCCGGTATTTCGCGTGTAAATACATTCCCCATTCTTTTTAAAACTATTGGGGGATTTACGGCGCGAAATACCCCCTCAATAAGTGCAGGGGACTAAAATTTTAAGTTCGAATTATTTACATGGCGAAAACACGTCACGGAAATACGTCCCGTGTGAATGACGAGACGTATTTTACATTGGAATCAATGCTCATCTAATTGTTCATTATTTGAAACGTATTTCGGGATGTATTTGCGGATGTAATTACGTCCGCAAATACGCCCTGAAATAAGCCGTGTGAACATAGCCTAACAGTGAACCTGTGACCTCTCCTGACCGGTCTGTGTTAGTAAATCCTTGTGTTTCCTGTGAAAAAACAATTCTGGAGCATCTCCTCTTATATCTCCATGTTGTGCTGTTCCTTACTCCTTCTAGAAACGTATTACTGAATCTGTCAGATGGGCGTTACCATTTGGCGTATAGCAGCATGTGCAGTACGCACCGCTATACCCCGGGAGAACGCCGTGTGAACATACCCTAAAATTATCACTGTTGCCCAGAACTCAGGTTATATTTTTCCAGAGCATTATATGAAATAAAAACTGAACTCTGGTTGGTTGCTGTTGGCAACAAGGACAGTCTTATAAGGTATGTTCACACGGCTTATTTTGGGGCGCGTTTCGCGGCGTTCTGCACCCCATACTTACGGTAATTCATAGCTCTCATAGAGAACTATGGATTACACCTCCTCTCCCCGCTCGTACAATACAATCGTATTGTACGCGCAGGGAGATAAGTGACATTTGTGGCAAATACGTGCCGCGAGTAATGCATGTCTATGGGGCCGGCGGGCTGGCGCCCCCAGCGCCAAAGTACGCGCGTATTAGTGCGAGCTCCCGAAACACACCATGTACTGCGGCGCGTTCTGTACGTGCCGCAGTACAGTGTGTGAACATACCCTTACGTTAGACAGTTTACATAAACAAGGCAGTCAGCACCAACTGGACAATGTCACTGTGCAGGGACACCACCACCCCAATTCGTAACACCCATTTGACAGATTGGTAACGAACAGGCGAACCACAGAACAAAGCGATCTAAGAAGAGATGCCCCAGAACCGTTACTTCCTGGGGAACACAAGGATTTATGTCGTCACAGGACCTCTTTATCCAGTTCCTGACCAGGTCATCGACCCCCTTTGTGACCAGGCACATTTTCATTTTCTTTAGTACATGCGGGTGCATGTTTCTCACACAACAAATGTTTTTTGCCTTTTGTCCAAAATACTTAAGGCTTTATTTTTATATAATTTTTACATTAGATTTTTTATTTTTAATAATATGAAGAAAAATTTGCGAAGTGGCAAAATCCCTTTGACAGCTGTATATGGAGCGGGCTCAGAAGTGTATACTTTCGGGAAATAATCCAAAGTGACTAAGTTTGTTCTATTTTTGCCAAAAGGCTGCGCCTACACGGCACTGGTTTACAGTCAGATTTTTAAGCGGATTCAGTATTTAGAATCCGCAAAAATCAAGACAGTAGATCACCCTCATAAACCTTAATCGAAAATCTGAGCTGTAGTCTACACAGCTCGAATTTTCTGAGGTCGGATTTTAAATCCGTTCAAAAAACTTAGACCGTGTTCTATAATCCGTCATGTGTCACTTAAAAACAGCGGATTATAGTACAGTTCAATGTGAATAGATCGACCAAAATCCGACCGCAAAACCCACGCAAAAAACGAAAATCGATTGTAAAATACTGATCGGATTCTATAACGGAATCCAACCAGGGCTGTGGAGTCGGAGTCGTGGAGTCGGTGGCTATTTTGCAGGAGTCGGAGTCGTCATAAAAGGGACCGACTCCGACTCCCAAATATATAATAAGTTGGTCCAGTTAGTTGATGCAGTGCAAAGAGCAAGATGAATTGGGTCCGGCCAGTGCTACTGCTCCCATATCTTCAGCCTTATTCCATGAGGAGTGTAAGTGATGACATGGAGCAGGCAAAGCGCTGCCCCAGGGGAGAAGATCCTGTTCCCATGGCAAACAGATTTCAGTAACATTTTTCACCTGTTTTCAAAGAAGTAGAATAATTCAATCATTCATCAAAACTGACTGTGGCTGAGGCAATTCCTTTATACGCTGACATTGTTAGAGATGTTGCTCCTGTGGTCACCACTTTACCCCCAACCCAAGTTAGGCTATGTTCACACGGTGTGTTTGCAGGGCGTAATTACGCCCCACAATTACGCCGTGTGACCCGGGGCGGGAGCGGGGGGCCGGCACTTCGCCGGCCCATTGACTTGAATTGCTGGCGGCGTGTATTTGCGGCTAGTAATTCACATGTCAATTATCTCCCCGCCCGGCAGCTTCGCCGGGCGGGGAGAGGAGACGTAATCCATAGTTCTCTATGAGAACTGTGAATTACCGTATGAATGGGCCGTTTTCGGCCCGTAATTGGCGCACTTCGGCGCGGAATTACGGACCAAAATACGGCCCATTTTAAGCCGTGTGAACATGCCTTTAGTGTAGAGAGGCCGTTCTCTAGCCTGGAAACAATGGGATCAGATGTGAGGTCATGTATGCAGGATCTGATGGAGGCAATACTATTTCTCAGAACAAATTCAGAGACTCCACAAATGTTCCATGAAGTGTTTTGCATATTTACATTTTTTTTGTGTCTAAAAGTCATATCCAATAAATATATTTTACACTGACAATGACAAAAATTGTAACAATGGTTGAACTTGTGACTTTCAGGCTCCATATCTCACCATCCACTACAGCTTTGTACATGAGGCTACTGTAATTTTATATACAGTCATCTTACATCTTATACATAAATGTGACTTCAAGTATTTAGCACGCTTAGTTCTGCAGATTATTTCCTGTACTGCATTATTACTGTTTGCCTTAAACTAAATGAATTTTTATTATTGTTAGTTTGTTTTTGTTTTTTTTTTACCATAAACTTTTTCATTGGTAGAATAGTAGTACAAACAGAGTACGTATATGTCATTGTAAGACCAAATTTAAACTTTTATCCAAAAAGTATTTGGTTTTCAATACTGCCTGAATCCTTCTGGGCTCTGGATCAGATTCAAGCATGTCTTTACCAAAATCTGATCCCAGGTCTCTTCTACACATTCCCAATGTTGGTGCAGACTGGACTTGGATACAAATACAGCTTTTTCTTCAACTCTACCCACAAGTGTTCAAAAGATCAAAACATTGTTCCCCTGTTGATTGTCAGTGTCTGTTTTACCTAAATAGCTTGATTATTGTATCATAAGGTGGTAAACCGCCTGATGTTACCATTTTACTACAGTAAAGTTATCATTTAAACATGCGCCGTGTATGAGGGAGTCAGGAGTCGGAGGTTTGGGAAATTGAGGAGTCGGAGTCGGGGCTTTGGCTTGCCGACTCCACAGCCCTGAATCCAACGATATTTTACAATTGCCGAGTGCACGTAGCCTAATATTCGCTATGGATTTGTCAGGTCTCAAAACGGATACCCAGAACAGAGGTCAAGAACCTGGTGTAAACCTATCCTTAAGGATAAAAGCGTTGAGCGGCGCGCCTTTTTGCCTGCTGTAAATGGCATGCTTTGCGCTTTAAAATCAAAGTGCAAATGCCGCGCAATGTAGTGAGACAGATTTCTGTCCCGGTCATATTTGTGTTTCGCGACGCCTGAAAGAAATTACATTACTTTTTTTATGGGCATACATTACCTGCCGCAAAATACGAACGTAAAATCGCCGTCATCTGAACGTTTATTTTGCTTGTAAAACCCTTTTACCGTTTTTGTGGGGGTTTATTTTGGCACAATTACGCACCAAAATACAGAAATTCAGAAATACGCCATGTGAACATCCCCTAAGAGTAAACTGCATCAACATCCAACACACAGGGGCATATTTGGCTGCAGCAGGATCGCACCCAATAGTTTTAATTAGGGCGTCTGCTGCGTCTTTTGGATCAAGAATTGACATGACAATTCTAAGAATGGATCCGAAAGACGCAATGAGATAAGCATCGACAATCACTGGTCTGAACACCGCTGCGTGTTTTACATTGAAAGCAATGGAAATCACACTGCACATTGCTAGATGTGTTTTGGGTCCGTTTAGGGTCTGAAACATGGATCCACACACGAATCTAAAAACTGATCCAACATCAGATCCAACACGCCGTGTGAACATCCCCTTAGACATGTCAGCAGGTGCAATATGCTTTTTCTTCATTGTTATGAATATTTTTCATATTATTAGTTTTTAATTTTTTGTGCTTTAAAGGGAACCTGTCACATAGATTATGCCCCTCTTGCTGAGGGCAGCATGAGCCAGTGTCAGACCTGCTGTTTCCAGCGCTGTGTCCCTTATTCTGTAAGATGCTGCAGTTTTAGAGTATGTAATGCGCAAACCTTTCAGCCAGAAAAGAGTCATGAAAAGAGTCAATTTTTCCATGCCCCGCCCATCTGAGGCTAACCCCACCCACCTCAAAACTGATTACCCTATTACTTTGAATAGGTAGAAACATGTGAATAACTTTCAGGTGGGCAGGCTAGCTTTGGGTGGGCGGGGCTAACACCTGCTCATGAATAAGCTGAACTCTTTTCTGGATGCAAACTGCCAGATTTGAGCATTAAAGGGAACCCGTCACATAGATCATGCCCCCCTTGCTGAGGGGTGCACAAGCTAGTGTAAGACATGCGGTTTCCAGCGCTGTGTCCCTTATTCTGTAAGATGCAGCAGCTTAAGAGCATTTACCCCTCAAATCATATTCATGAGTAGGTGTTAGTCCCACCCACCAAAGGCTAGCCCCGCCCACTGTCAGTTACTCACATGTTTTGTTCCTATTCAAAGTAATAGGTTTATCAGTTGAGGTGGGTGGGGCTACCCTCATTTTGGCGGGGTTTGAAAAAACCTGACCCTTTTCAGGCTGGAAACTGCAGATTTGAGCACTAAATACGCTAAAACTCCAGCATCTTACAGAATAAGGGACACAACGCTGGAAACAGCAGGTCTGATACTAGCTTGTGCTGCCCTCAGCAAGGGAGGCATAATCTATGTGACAGGTTCTCTTTAACTTGTCCCTTACAAAGGGCGAAGAGCTGGGAAATTAAACATTGTTACACTGCATACTTCACCTACAAGTGGGGTAGTAGAGGATAGCCCCGATTCTTACAACTATCCTATGTATGGTCTGCTTAGACCCAGCAGCTCTGACACATCCACATCACCTGGACTAATATAAGGGCTCTTGGTCACTTTTACTGTATTGACCACAGTGTATACGGAGATCGAGGGCACACCGGCCTAAGGCTGCACCACCCTCTTCCTGTACAGCAAAGGTTTTGTATACTGTATATATAGGGCCAACAGTAAGGCTAGCTTTGTTGCCCATAGCAACCAGAGCTCAGCTTTCATTTATTCTACTGGTCTGGAAAAGTAAAAGCTAAGCCCCGATTGGTCGCTATGGGCCCCGATTGGTCGCTATGGGCAACAGTCTTACTGCTAGACAGTTTTCGGAAACGTGTCCATAGTGTAATTATAGCACAACATCTATTGTCCCATAAACGTCTGCCATAAAAGACTGAATGGCGGTGACTAAGGGTAAACGTTCTATGGTAGCAATCAATAAGAAAAATCAGTGTTCCCCTTTAATATTCCATTAGATTCCCATAGTACAGAAAAAGAGTGACCCCCCCCTAAGGGTTACATATGGACGGGACACTCTCACTGGTCGTACCTAGCCTATTAACCACATATCGCCCCAAAAACCCCGTAGCTCCAAACACTGTGGCCACCACTCCGCTGACTGCAGAGCGCCCGGGCTTCCCATGGGGGAGGACAGAATGATGGACGCTCCTCTGCTGCAGGACCACAGGAACAGAGACGGCCAGCGACGAGATCTGTGACCCTGCAACAAACGGAAGAGAAGAGATATTACTATGGATGGACAGCAATACACGCATTCTGCTAGGGACGGTAACAAAGAACTACAGCAGCCCCTGAACATCCTATAAAATAAGCCACAAGAAACCCCATCTAACCCTGCCTCTGTTATCAGAAACTATAACAATTTCATAACAGCGCCACCTTTGCTTGTGGCCATATCTGGTATTACAGCTGCAATACCTGTAACAGCCATGGAAAAAGAGTGGCGCTGTTTCTGGAAAAGATTTAAGTAATTGGTTCTAAGGCAATGACAGGGATGGGAACGTCAATGCAGACTGTCAGCAGAGAATGTATTGGCGCAGGGACTGTCCAGTCCTGGGGTATGACCAATGTCCCTTTCTATTATCCCTTCAAGTGACATGGGCCTCAGACCGGACACATCTCAGGCAGGCACACTGAGCCGAAGCTTAACCCCTTCCTGACTGGGCCGTTTACCCCCTTCCTGACCAGGCTCTTTTCTTTTCTTGTACTACATACAGGTTTGATCGCTATAAGGTCTGGTTCACACTGCGTATGGTGGCGCATACTGTGCGCATCGCTATACGCCTGCTGTTTTTTTAACTACAAACTACATACTACTAAGCGCTCTGGCCTAGCCCCCACTCACTCTCCTTCCCCATCGGGGAGTACACTGTAAAATCATAGCACTTGATGAGTGCTATAATTTTACTGCATTTGTGGGACGTACTTTTGCCGCATTGCAGCACTATTATGTGCCAAAGTAAGCCCTGCAAATACACAGTGTGAACATACCCCAACACTTTGTCATGTTCTATTATTCTACAAATTTTTTAGCTTTTTGTTCCATAATACGAGGCTTTATTTTTATAATAATATGAAGACGGAAAATAAGAGTGTAAAAAAAAAAAAAATTTTAAAAACTATTTTTCTTATAACATGAGTGGGGCTAAAATAAGTTTTGGAATTGTATGTGTGTGTTCACACGGCGTGTTGGATCCAAAAAACGCATCCAAAATCACTGTGTAAACCCCATCCAAAACATATCATACAGGTGCGTGTTTGGCTGCGTTTTGGCTGCAGCAGGATCGCACCCTATAGTTTTAAATAGGGCTCAAACGGATCAAGAACTGACATGACAAATCCAAACGGATCCAAAAGACACATGAGAAAGACGCATCGGCGATCACTGGTCTGCATGCCGATGCGTGTTTTACATTGAAAGCAAAGTAACTCACATTGCACACTGTTAGATGAATGTTTGGGTCCGTTTAGGGGCCGAAAATCGGATCCAAACCAGGGCTGCGGAGTCGGAATCGTCATAAAAGGGACCGACTCCCAAAATATATAATAAGTTGTTCCAATTAGTTCGATGCAAAGAGCAAGAGGAATTGGGTCCGGCCAGTGCTACTGCTCCTATATCTTCAGCCTCATCACATGAGGAGTGTAACTGATGACATGGAGCAGGCAAAGCGCTGCCCCAGGGGAAAACATTCTGCTCCCAGGGCACACGGATTTCAGCAACATTTTTCACCTGTTTTCAAAGAGGTAGAAGAGTTCAACCAGTCATCAAAACTGACTGTGGCTGAGGCAATTGCTTGAGACCCTGACACTGTTAGAGATGTTGCCCCTGTGGTCACCGCTTTGCCCCCAACCCAAGTTAGTGTAGAGAGGCCGTTCTCTAGCCTGGAAAGAATGAGATCAGATCTGAGGTCATGTAGGCAGGATCTGATGGAGGCAATACTATTTCTCAGACCAAATTCAGAGACTCCACAAATGTTCCTGCAGTGTTTTGCATATTTACAATTTTTTTGTGTCCTAAAGTCATATCCAATAAATATATTTTACACTGATAAGCAAAATGGTTTGAACTTGTGACTTTCAGGCTCCATATCTCTCCATCCACTACAGCTTTGTACATGAGGCTACTGTCATTTTATATACAGTCATCTTACCTATCTTATACATAAATGTGACTGGCAAGTATTTAGCATCTGCTTAGTTCTGCAGATTATTTCCTGTAACTGCATTGTTACTGTTTTGCTCCTAAAAATCAATATGTTAATTTTTATTATTTTGTTAGTATTTGGGAAATCCACCTTTGGTTTTCAATACTGCCTGAATCCTTCTGGACTTTGAATTTTGACCAAAATCTGTTCCCAGGTCTCTTCTACACATTCCCAATGTTGGTGCAGACTGGACTTGGATACAAATACAGCTTTTTCTTCAACTCTACCCACAAGTGTTCAAAAGATCAAAACATTGTTACCCTTTTGCTTGTCAGTGTCTGTTCTACCTAAATAGCTTGATTATTGTATCATAAGGTGGTAAACAGCCGGATGTTACCATTTTAATACAGTAAAGTTATCACTTAAACATGCGCCACGTATGAGGGAGTCAGGAGTCGGGAAATTGAGGAGTCGGAGTCGGGGCTTCGGCTTGCCGACTCCACAGCCCTGACAAACACGCATCTAAAAACTGATCCAACACAGCGTGTGAACATCCCCTAAAACTTCTTGGTCACAAATGTTTTCTATAAAGGTTGCACAACCTACATAGAAAACCTGTCACCAGATAATCAGTCTTATAAACCTCACCTGCCGGTGGTTTTAATATTACGGCTGATGACTGTACACATAAGCAGTGAATATGTGGTGAAAGTTGAATGATGGCGCCATTATAACGCCACAGATGCAACCTCCCCGCACTAAGCACCGCCACCATCTGAAGCAATGGTGCCCATCTCTGTGTCGTCATCAGATAATCAGTGTAATTCACCTCACCGGTCAGTGGTTTTAGAGTTATGGCTGATCAGTGTACACAAAAACAGGTGAAAATATTGTGAAAGCTGCATGACGGCGCCACTATAGCAACACAGATGCAACTTCCCAGGAATAAGCGCAATCTGAAGCAACAGTGCACATCCCATTGTGTGTTGGCATCAAAAATTAGTGTTATTCACCTCACCTTTCAGTGTTTTTAATGTTATGGCTCATCAGTGTATACAAAAACAAGTGAAAATATTGTTACAGTTGCATGACAGCGCCACTATACTGCCACAAACATCAATTCCGAGCAATAAACGCCATCTGAAGCAATGCTGTGATCAGTTACGGCTGGTCAGTGTACACATAAACAGTGAATAAGTTGTTAAAGTTGCATGACGGCACCATTATAGTGCGACAAACATAATTTTCCAGTCATGAGTAGCATCTGAAGCAAAGGTGCCCATCTAATTATGTGTTGTCACCAGATGATCAATGTTATTCACCTCACCTGTCAGTGGTTTTAATGTTATGGCTGTTCAGTGTATAGAAAAACATGTGAAAATATTGTTCAAGTTGCATGACGGCGCCACTATAGTGACACAGACACAACTTCCCAGGAATAAGCACAATTGGAAGCAATGGCGTGATCAGTTACGGCTGATCAGTGTACGCATAAATAGTGAATTTGATTATAAAGTTGCATGACAGCCAGGGCTGTGGAGTCGGCAAGCCAAAGCCCCGACTCCTCAATTTCCCAAACCTCCGACTCCCTCATACACGGCGCATGTTTAAGTGATAACTTTACTGTAGTAAAATGGTAACATCGGGCTGTTTATCACCTTATGATACAATAATCAAGCTATTTAGGTAGAACAGACACTGACAAGCAAAAGGGTAACAATGTTTTGATCTTTTGAACACTTGTGGGAAGAGTTGAAGAAAAAGCTGTATTTGTATCCAAGTCCAGTCTGCACCAACATTGGGAATGTGTAGAAGAGACCTGGGATCAGATTTTGGTCAAGATATGCTTGAATCTGATCCAGAGCCCAGAAGGATTCAGGCAGAAATAAAAACCAAAGGTGGATTTCCCAAATACTAACAAAATGATAAAAATTAACATTTTGATTTGTAGGAGCAAAACAGTAACAATGCAGTTACAGGAAAGAATCTGCAGAACTAAGCAGATGCTAAATACTTGCAAGTCACATTTATGTATAAGATAGGTAAGATGACTGTATATAAAATTACAGGAGCCTCATGTACAAAGCTGTAGTGGATGGTGAGCTATGGAGCCTGAAAGTCTCAAAATTTTAAAACATTGTTACCATTTTGCTTGTCAGTGTAAAATATATTTATTGGATATGACTTTAGGACACAAAAAAATGGTAAATATGCAAAACACTGCAGGAACATTTGTGGAGTCTCTGAATTTGTTCTGAGAAATAGTATTGCCTCCATCAGATCCTGCTTACATGACCTCACATCTGATCTCATTATTTCCAGGTTAGAGAACGGCCTCTCTACACTAACTTGGGTTGGGGGCAAAGCGGTGACCACAGGAGCAACATCTCTAACAGTGTTAGGGTATAAAGGAATCGCCTCAGCTACAGTCAGGTCTGATGAATGGTTGATCTTCTACTTCTTTGAAAGCAGGTGAAAAATTCTGCGGAAATCTGTTTGCCCTGGGAGCAGAATTTTCTCCCCTGGGGCAGCGCTTTGCCTGCTCCATGTCATCAATTACACTCCTCATGTGATAAGGCTGAAAATAAGGGAGCAGTCGCACTGGACGGACCCAATTCCTCTTGCTCTTTTCACTGCATCGAACTAACTGGACCAATTAATTATATATTTTGGGAGTCGGTCCCTTTTATGACGACTCCGACTCCACAGCCCTGATGACAGCGCCACTATGTCACCTCACCTGTCCGTGGTTTAGTGTTATGGCTGATGACAGTACACATAAACAGTGTATATGTTGTTAAAGTTGCATGACGGCACCATTATAGTGACACAAACATCAATTCCCAGCAATAAGCGCCATCTGAAGCAATGGTGTGACCAATTATGGCTGATCAGTGTACACATAAACAGTGAATATGTTGTTAAAGTTGCATGATGGCGCCATTATACTGCCACAAATTCCCAGCCCTGAATGTCATCTGAAGCGATGGTGCCCATCCCCTCATGTGTTGGCACCAGATAATGTAATATCACATCTCGGCAAATGTTGCCATATAACCCTACTGCAACTTGAGGGCAGATTTGATCACATGACAGAACCTCCGTGCAGCTTTGATCACCCGCTTCTCATGGATCTCAATGGAAAGTCAATAAGAGCTGAAGCTTGCAGCGCTCCTTGGAGGGGAACTACAAGTCCCAGCAGGCTGTCACCGGCTACTACGTTATCCTTCAGAGCAAATAGATGGAAAGTCTTGTAACTGGAGAATTGCTGGGACCTGCAGTTCCACAGAGAGTGCCAATCGCCCATGTGTATAAGCGGGATACATATAATGGCAGCCGTGAACTCCTCTGCCCCGATCGCTCCGTTTTGGCCATTATCTCCGTATGACTTACGTGACATTGCCCGGGCACCGGCCGCCCTGCAGAGGAAAATCACCGCCATCTTGACCGAGATCCCACAAACCTGCGCGAACTACGGAAGCCGAGAGGAGCGCGTTTCTGCTTTGACACTGACGCAGCTCAAGGGCTCCACCTAAAGGTTGACATGCGCAGCGCTGAGTATACCACGTGACATATGTGCCTGGAAGAGCTGGGGGACAGCGGCCACTGCAAGGGCTGCAGAGTCTTGGGCTGTGTTCAATGCAGAATTTTACGCAGATTTTAAATTAATTTTCTTTCAATTTAATTAATTTTTTTTCAATATTAATAGGAAATCTGCACGAAAATCCACTATTTGTTGCCAAAAATCACCCAAAAGGTTTCTGCAGAATTTCAGCACTGAAACCATCCCATGTCCATTACAATATAAAAAGTCACGAAGGGTCAGGATCCAAATCAGGAATTGTTTCTAGAGGGCGACTGGGGAGGTATCTGAGATTTTCACATTATTATGACCACTTCCAACTTTTCAATGTCAGCGGTGTGTTGCTTATGAAGGAAGTCAGGTGTGGTGAGCTGGCTTGGTGGGTATATAAGGTGTGTGATAGGCTGTCTGCATACATATTCCTTGTTGCTGTCATGAGTAAAAGAGGTGATTTAGTTGCAAAAAGGGGATGATTATTGGCTTTCAGGACAAGGGTGTCAGTATTTCTGAAACTGCAGTTTGTGGTGAAAGTGGATCAAAAGTGGATAAATGGCGCCATTGTGAATAAGCGACATGGAAACTGTGGAGCATCACGTGCCTGTGGTTTGCGGAGAAAAGCCCTCCCCCCTTCACATAGACATGTCCACATTCCGTCCGAAAACCGTATGGAAGAATGAACATGTTCTATGTTTTTCGGACCACCAGCGTTCTGAAAAACCGCCGGGCGGAAAATCCACTGCACGGATTTTCCATTAAGGTCTGTGTAAAAGTTTTTCAGCCGGTTTGCAAAACCGAGAACCAGCTGAAAAACTGTGCCGTGGGGACAAGTCCTTATACAGCCAGTTCTTGGGCTTCTCTATGTCCCAGGGCTGACTGTACGGCCGGTCCCCAGGCTCTGTTGGGTCACCGGGAGTCACAATCAAGCTGACAGAGCAGGGCAAAGCCCTTTGATTATGCTGCGGTCACCGACTGCGGTAATCAAAGGGTTATGTATCGGGGAGCGAGGTTTATCCTGATCCCTGGTGCTTGCAGAGGCTGCGCTGGGAACAGTGCAGTGAAATACAGCCATGTTCTCATCACTGCTGCAGCACTAGACGCCTGCAGCTACATCAAAAGACGACGCTGCAGACGAACGACCTGCAGTAGCCAACGTCAAAAGTTAAGGGGTTAAATGTGTTGGCAAAAGAAAATTAGCAAATACATTGCTGTCCTAATTTTGCTTCATTTCAGAGTCAGAGCAGATCTTATATCCTGCTTGTCTACACAAGCTTCTCTAATTACCGACCACCTCTCTGTGCTCTAGCAGTGGACGGGCTGGTGCTGTCACTCCTTGCGGTGTCTTATCAGCAGAACAGAAATTCTCTGTCTCTGATTTTATCTTTCTACTGAGAAAAACTTTCAATGGGGTTTTACCATGAAGTAATATGAGCTGCACAGGTTGCTCGCAGCTAGCTGCATGTCGACCATGCAAGAGAATAACACTTGCAGGCATTCTCTCTATTCACTGCTACGGGAGTTACAGGGAGAGCAGAGTGCACTCACTTGGCTATTTTTGGAACTTCAATAGAAGAGGATGGGAAAGGCCGCATGGGCCGTCCTCCTTATGCACAGTCGGCTTACAGATAGCTCCGAGTGACTTGTGTACCTCATATTATGTAATGGTAAAATCTCTTTAACCCTTAGAGCTACTGACATGGGAGCAACAGCGCGCCATCCTGTCAGGTCTGCAGAGCACATTAATGTTTAATTAATTACGTCAAAGATAACAGAGCACTCAGCAACTAAGGGTGTATTCCCACGGCACATGACAAATACCGGCCGGTTTGCCGGCCGGTATTTGTCCTGTTTTGCGGCCGACCCCACAGCTGCGGGGGGGATGGCTTTTCTCCGCGACAAGCGGAGAAAAGCCCCCCCCCCCCTTCACAAGCACAGATTCCATCCGAAAACCGGACGGAAGATTGTGCTTGATGACTGTTCTGCGGGCGGAAAAACCACCGGGCGGAAAACCCGTGCAGTGGGGACTGCTGCACGGGTTTTCCATAGAGCACCATTGTGCTTATTTTCGGACGGTTTTTCAGGCGGTCTGAAAAAACCGCAAACCGGCTGAAAAACCGGCCGAAAACCCATGCAGTGGGGACATGCCCTAAGGGTGCTTTCACACAGTGCGTTTATGGTGCGTTTTTGATGCGTTTTTCAGTGCGTTTTTTGTGCAGGGAGGCACAACAATTAATGCTGTACATTGCTACACAAAAAACTGGCAAAAGTCACGGTAAAAATCGCGAATTTACCGCGATTTTTGTGCAGCAATGTACAGCATTAATAGCTGTGCCTTCCTGCACAAAAAACGCATTGAAAAAACGCATCAAAAACCCACCAAAAACGCACCGTGTGAAAGCACCCTAACAGTGTCTTGGCAGGATGTTTTTCTCTCTTACTTGAAGCTTCTTCTCATGACAAATTTAGCTCTGCTAACTCACATTATAGCCAGACATCCTGCTTGGACAGTGTCTTTGTGTTTCACATTCCTTCTATCAGTAATGTCCCTTTAACAGACTCGGCTAGGAATAAGGTAATATATAGGAGCTAGCAGAGCTCAGTCACTTCTCTAGACTCACCCAGAGCCAGCAAAGGAAATGGGAGTCTAAGGGCTTGTTCACACGACGTTTTGGATCCGTTTTTTATCAGAAGAAAACTGCATCCAGAAAGCGTATCCAAAAACACAACAGCTGATGCTTTTTTGGATGCTTCTTGCATGCGTTTTTCGGATCCGTTTTTCAATGTCTTTCAATCATCTCAAGCCAGTATCGCTCTGCTCTACACTGATGAGGGGCAAAACCCCGAAACGGCGTATGTAGATGAGCGATATTGGCTTGACTAATATTCCTTTTTGCTTCTCAAAGATTCAGTGAATCTGAAGTAAACTGAGGATTTGTTAAAACCTATAGAGGGCGCAGTGAGCTTTCCAGCTCCTTTCCCATAATGCCTTGTGATATGCAGATGCTTAGTAGTGGGCTAAAAGGCAATCAAAACACTACACACCTTAACTGGTGCTCTCCATAAGGAGAGATGTTCCCCTTCTCTCAATCAATCATCTATTAATTTAACTCTCTCTCCTCTCTCTCTCGTCCAAAGTTACCCAAAATGTGTGCTGCGCTTTTGGAGATTTCTTCAAGATTTTGCACGTGCTGCACCCATTCTCTGGAACATCCTACCACGTACCATCAGGCACAATCCCAGCCTTCGCAGTTTTAAGAGTGTCCTGAAAACACATCTTCTCAGGCAGGCCTAAGAACCCCTAATTGCTAGCCCCCACCTTCTATCACACACATTTCTGTCACTCCCTACACTAGGGCACTCACAGGCACTTATCTGTAGATAGATGTACTGTGAGGGTGGCAGGTTCACCAAATTTTTATGTTAACCTCCCCATATTTATAAAGCATGGTTGGGCCATTGTAAATTTAGCACTTCTCCCCCTTTGTTTCCCCCAGGCACCCTCTTAGATTGTAAGCTCTTGCGAGCAGGGCCCTCACACCTTGTGTCTCACCTGTAAGTAGCTTTCAGTGTGTAATGTCTGTCTTTTGCCTGTAATTATACCCTCTACATTGTAAAGTGCTGCGAAATATGTTGGCGCTATATAAATAAAGATTATTATTATTATTTCTCTTGCGTAAAACGCCAGAAGAAATGACATGGCAATTCTTAAAACAGGTCCGAAAAAAGCAAGTAAAAGCGCATCAGCGATCACTCGTCTGAACAGCGATCCGCTTTTTGCATTGCAAGCAATGTAAATCACACTGCAAATTGTTAAATACGTTTTTTGGATCTGTTTTGCTTGCGAAAAACGGATCCAAAAGCAGATCGCAAAAACGTTGTGTGAACAAGCCCTAAAGAGGCTGCAAAGAGAAAAAACCAGATGGGACAACCCCCAAATCCATTAATTGAATCAGAAAAATAAATTAGACAACACACACACCCTCACTGTCAAAAATATCGATTTATTTAGCCTGATATGAAATCTTTATTACATACAGATGTAAAGAACAGCTCTGACTATGTCCAGGTGACCGGTATAGATTTCTTGCATGTCTAGTGATTAACACGATCAGCCACAGTCATCATAACAGTCATGTGATGTAACATGTGCCATACGTGACTGTGCATGCTGGTAGACAGTGAACGTTCCCGAAAAAGCTGGCAGTATACATGAGATGAATGTCAGCTGGGCCGGCTGACCCTAAAATGTATATGGGGCCGCTCAAAGCTAAGGATCAGACAGTTGCATTTCTTATTTTTTCTAAATATATATCATCAAAAAAAAAGTGAAGACTGTGAGATCTATAGCCTGACTAAGATGCCCTTGGTTTCTTGACAGTTTACATTAGACACGACCAGGAGCTGATCTGGCCGCGCTTGCCTTGTTTGCACTTCTTATCTGATGAACGAGCTTTGAAGGGACTGGGGAGAAAGATCTTGTATCTTTTGTATAGAGAATCCACTGGTTGTAATGTAATTATCTGAGTGAACATGCAGACGCTCAATAGCTCTCTGCTCAGCCCCTCTCCCTCTGCAGAGTTCCTGAAGAAGGAATGAAAGAAGGCTGCCTGCTGAGCTTATCTTCTCTCCTGAGCAAATAAGAGGGAGAAATAAAACGCATGTAGCTTGTGCACAATACAGTTCTCCTGTGTATAAGCAAAACAATGTTTGCTCAACTACAGAGACCGAGTATCAGGAGCGTGCATGGGAGGTGGAGTGATGACATCACAGAGGAGGTACTTGTAATACACAGAAACACAACGCCCCTTTAATCAGGCCTCAAGAGGGGAGTAATAGCCTGTTAGGTAAGGAACTCACTTCTTGGCAAAACCCCTTTAACCAACTGTTATCTACTATGCCTGGCCAGCTTATGGGCATGTACACATGGCGTAATTGCGGGCCGTACTTTGGGAAGGAATTGCGCTGCAATACGCCTGAAGTACGGCCTGCAATTACGGCAAAACCATAGCACTCAATGAGTGCTATGATTTTACAGTGTATTTACCGACGCGTACTGAGCTGCAGGAGAAGGAAGTGACATGTCATTTCTTCCAGCACGAAAAACTAAAGTGAATGGGGGCTGGCACAGAGCACTTTAGAAGTACACACTGGGCAGTGCATGCTTCTAAAACACCTGGCGTATAGCGGCGCGCACAGTACACGCTGCTATACGCTGGGTAAACAGTGTGAATTCACAATAAAGGTATGTTCGCTCCACATGCCTGTTCGGATCCATGTTTTGTACCTCAACACGCATCTAACAATGTGCAGTGTGATTTACATTAGTTTCAATGTAAAACACGCATCACCATTCAGACGAGTGATCGCCGATACGCGTTTTACACGCGTCTTTCGGATCCGTTCAAAGAATTGTCATGTCAATGCTTGATCCGTTTTACGCAGCAGACGCCTATTTAAAACCATAGAGTGCGTTTCTACTGCAGCAAGAACGCATCCAAAGACACAGCAGCCCACTTGAGGTGCGTGTTTGGATGCGTTTTACAATCTGTTTTTTTCCGATTGTAAAACGCCATGTGAACATACCCTAAAGGTCAAGTGATCCTGTGACTATGAAGACTGGATAGCCTGCCTGGTAAAGTCATATGGATAGCTGCTGTGTTTAGGAGACAATTCTTTGAAGGACCAAAATATATATGTTTTTTTCTGCCAGCTCTTACTCACCATAACTTTTTTTTCTAGTTCTAAAAAGGCTCTATGGCTACTTGGTTGTTTTTGAAAAGTTGAAAGGCATAAAAAAAACACATATTGTTTAATTCAGTATCTCACAAAGGCGAGTACACCCCTCACATTTTTATATACATTTTTGTATTGTACGAGCGGGGAGATAATTGACGTCATTTATTCACGGCGCTTATGTGCCGCGAGTAATGGCGGTCTGTGGGCCGGCGGGCTGCTGGCCCCCACCCCTGCGCCGCGAGCTCCCGAACATCTGGGTTAATTGCAGGGCGTACTGTACGCCCCGCAGTTAAGCCGTGTGAACATAGCCTAACAGTGTAAATTTGGTGTGCCCTCAACAAAAAGCCATCAATATCTAAACCACGAGTCAAACAAAGGTATGTTTATGTAAAGAGCTTTGAATAGCTACAGTGTAGCTGAGTGGTTAGCACTTCTCCCTTACATTATAGGGTTTTAGGTTCAAATCTCTGCAGGAACCAAATGTGGATTTTTTGCACATAACTCATTGAGGTTTTTTCCTTTTATTTATTTGCACTAGAATGTCAGCTCCCGGGGTTTGAACACTTGCTCAGCAGTGAGTGTGTGTGATTACTAAGCAGGGAATAGACTGACAGTAGCTGCCTGAGAGGAGAGGTGATGTCTGAGCATGTGCAGCCAGGACTGAGGAGCTCTCTTCACTGGTCGTATCCCCTAGAGATGAGCTGTACACTATGGATCACTAAGGGAGCAGCTAAAACAAAAATGGTGCAGAATTTTTAATAATGATGAACAGTGAAAATATTATTTAATTTGCAAGCTTCTCACGTCAGTTTTACTTCATAGTAAAACCCCTTTCAGTCATTCGCCAGGGCAGCGGTGGTGGTGGAACTGAGCGGATTTAGTAGGTGTTTTTTTTTTTACATTTTAAAACCTCCCCGACAAGATAACAAGCTTTTCGAAAAAGTGGAAAGTCAGGAAACTGTGGAAAAAGAAACCAAGGCAGGATAACAGAGAACAGAGCGAACATAATGGGCCTTATGTATGAAGACCATCTAGCGGTCAGACTGTCTTTGTTGCCCATAGTAACCAATCAGAGCTCAGCTTCCAATTCATATAGTGCTCTGGAAAAATAAAAGCTGCACTCTGATTGGTTGCTATGGGCTCTGATCGGTTGCTATGGGCAACAGAGACAGTCTTACTGCTAGACAGTGTTCATACATAGGGCCCAGTCTGTTTTGGACTTCTTCTCTATTTCCCAGCAGTATACGCTGTATGTGCTGGACACACAAACCATGCATCCTGCAGATATAGCATATACTGCCGGGAAATAGAGCAAACAGAAAGGAGACTATGTTGACTCCATTCCTCTCTATGGACCCACCACAGTATCCTCCAGGCTACCAGCAATGGAGGATAATACCATGTTTGAGGAACCATAAAATAGATTTTTTTTTTAATTGTTTTTACGTTAGGCTATGTTCACACGGCTTATTGTGGCGCGTATCGTACACACTGCAATACGCCGTGCGTTAAGCGCGTAATTCCAAAGCACGGGGGGCCGCCCCATTTGGCATGCATGGTCAGCGGCGCATATTCGCCGCTAACAATTGACATGTCAATTCTCCCCCCGCACGTACAATACGATCGTATTGTACGCAGGGGAGGATGACGCGTAATCCATAGCTCTCAGCAATTTAATCCGTGTGAACATACCCTTATGGTATTAATTTTTTTTTATTTGAATTTCTTATCAATTTTTTTGTATCCTACCCTAAGCTTTGCCCTGACACTATTGCTAGGCAACACTGGCTAGTAAGCCGAGGGCGGTCGAGTTTTCTTAAAGAGGTTGCCTCAGCATGTTGTTTCAGAGAGCCAAAGGCAACTTCAGATTCGTGATTTCTCACTCTTCCTGGTCAAGATGTGGGTGGTTCTATAGCAGTGATTACAATATCAGCTCCGTATTACCAGCTCTAATTGCACTGACAGGAGTGCAGGAAATGTAATCTACTGTAAAGTGCAGAAGGCTACAAAGCCAAAAGTAAACAATCAAAACGAATTAATCTCCTTTGAGATAACATACTCTGTTCTCAAGCTGCCGGCAGCCCTGTGGGCCGACCTTTGGTGACGACACTTCCTGCTCTCCGCTGCAGAGAGAGCAGCGGAGAGCAGGACGGTAACCAGAGAAACCTGTGTGCACTCAGAGCAGTTAAAATATCTCTTATCTCCTGACCAGGGAAAAATTAGAAGACTAATGTATTTGGAAAACAGTCTTCATTTACTGTTCCTTACATGTTGAAAGCGAATCTTTGTAGTGAGAAAAGTCCTTTAACGTTTACGCTTGCGTTGCTGGGACTGATACCGATAAGACAGCAAATGTGCCATTCCTTTGTCCATATCATAAACAGCACTGGTTGCATGTTAAAAGGTCGAGTTTTCTCCATTTTTAACTACTAGTGCTGGAAGGTAGCGGTCAGTGATGGCCATACTCTGCCCCTAATCACATGGGCGCAGCTGCTGGGCGTAGATTATGTCATTTTGCAATAAGAAGTAAATAACTATTGTTTAATGAAAAAAAATTCTGCAACTTTCTGATATACCGTATTTTTCCAAAAATAAGCCTTCCCCCAAAAATAAGCCCTAGTCTGATTTTCACAGATTCTTGGAGGAGACTTTAAAAATAAGCTCTACTCCAAAAATAAGCCCTAGTTAGTCAGCGCCTCCTGAATGATGTCACCTGGTGCCTGCTTCCTGGGCAGTGCCGTTCCCGAGCCCCGCCCACCCCGTTAAACAGCCTGTTAGACTGGAGGATTGGTGAAACCTCCAGTGTTTTCAGGATGAAGGACCTGTGATGACATGTCAGCCCAGGCCATAGAGTGCAATGTGTAAGTGAAAGTTCAATGTATACACACACACACACACACACACACACACACACACATACACTCACATTGCACACACACTCCCATTTATACAATCACACAAACAATCCCTTAACCTAAAGTGTGGCCACTGGGACTTGTAGTTGACCCATAGAGTGCAATGTGTAAGTGAAAGTTCAATGTATTTACACACACATACATATACACTCACATTGCATACACACACACACACACATACATACAATCACACATAAAAACCCATATCTAAAAGTGTCGCTACTGTGACTTGCTGGGACTTTTAGTTCCCCAGGATGTCACACTTTGAAGACAAGGCACTAAAAGAATAGACACCCACACCATGGTTTTTGATTATAGGGTATGTACTATATATATATATATATATATATATATATATATATATAAATATATATATATATATATATATCACACACACACACACACACACACACACACACACACACAGTACATGCCCTATAGTAAAAATCCATGGGGTGTATGTGTGTGTATAAACACGCTGGTACTTGTAGTTCCACAGCAGCTGCCAAGTAACTAAATGTCCCAGCATGCAGTGTCTGCACCCGTTGTGTTAAAATAAAAAAAAGCCCTCCCCAAAAATAAGCCCTAGCCCTTTTTATGAAAATAATATAAGACCCTGTCTAATTTTTGGAAAAACACGGTACTCTACTCATCAGTGCAGAGCAAAGTATTAGCCGACTAGGTGAGAGGCTCTAGACTTAGGTTAAATGGAGCGATCATGGAGTGTATCTTTCCACACACCTTCATGATGTCTCTCCCTAATGAAGAACATTACCCGTTTTCAGCTGAGTCCAAAACTTCTCACCAAGCCAACAAGTATTCTACTCTGATTTGGGGTAAACCCCAAAACTGCAGTCGAGTATCTGCTTTGGCTTCTCTTCTAATTACTTTGCACACGTTAGTTAGTTAGTTGGAGTTGACTTTTAGGCCCTGTTCACACGGCTTATTGAAGCCGGAATTGCGAGCCGGATTGCGTTCGCAACTCCGGCTTGAATAAGGGGCGGGTGCGGGGGCGCAGCCCGCCGGCCCCATAGACTTCCATTATCCACGGCGCGTATTGCGCCTGGATAATGTGCAAGTGACTTTCTCCCCGCCCAGCGGATTCGCCGAGCGCGGAGGAGCGACGGAATCCACTGTTCTCTATGAGAACGGTGGATTACCGTAATGACTGCGACGGATTGGCGCCGTACTGCAGCGCAAATCGGCGCGCAGTACGGCGCCAATCCGCGCCGAAAAAAGCCATGTGAATGGCCCCTTAAGGGGTTGTCTCACCATACTGTTCCACAGAGCCACGAGCAGTTTAAGATTCATGTTTCCTGTCTCTTCCTGGTCAGTCTGTGGATGGTTCTATAGCAGTGATTAGTGTATCAGCTTCGTATTCACAGCTCTTCTAATTGCTCTAACATGAGAGCAGGAGATGTTATCTATAGAGCAGAGAGTTTTAGGGTATGTTCACACGGCGTGTTTGTTCCGAGTGAACATACGCTTTTACATACGTGTTTGGATCCATCTGTTGGAACCTAAACGGACACAAACACGCAGGTAACAAATAGCAATGTGATTTACATTGCTTTTAATATGAAACACGCATCGGCGTTAACACGAGTGATCGCCGATGCGCGCCTCATTGCGTCTTTCGGATCCATGTCAATTCTTGGTCCGAAAGACACAGCAGGAGCCCTATAATAAACTATAGGATGCGATCCTGCTGCAACCAACAAGCAGCTGCGTGTTGGATACGTGTAGGATCGGTTTGGGGTCCGATCGACGCTGCGTTTTTGGATGCGATTTTCAGATCCTAAATCAGTTCCAAAAATGCCATGTGAACAAGCCCTTAGAACGCAAAGTAAACAAGTAATTACTCTCCTTTGTTAGAGATCAGACACTGTTTTCAAGCTGCCAGCAGTCCGAACTGTGGTGACGTCACTCCCTGCACTCAGATAAAATATCTCTTCAACAATGAAAAAAAAAACAAGGCAATGTATTTGGAAAAATTCTTCAATTACCGTTTCCTACGTGTTGAAAGCTAATCTTTGTAGCGAGACAAACCCTTTAAGGAACGATACATCTATTGGATGGCACCAAGTCCTGGCTATTTTGCTTCAGCTTATTTGAATACATTAAAGCTAATAATTCTAGTGTAGCAATCATGGTGTGTAAGTCTCTACTCAACCTACATAGTGTCTCCCTAATGAAGAACGTTACTCCTTTTGAGCTATCATTTTATAGAGATTTATGAAAAAAATAGATATTTCCACAGATCCACCTTAACACCCAGTATCCCTTTAAGAACAGATGTGTACTTTTAATTTCCATCTGTTTTAAATCTCAAGCGAGGCAGAGGCCGGCAGACGCTGCTGTAAACTGCTCAACATCAGCTGCTGAACACACCTAAAGCTTTAAGCAAACCGAAGCAGATATGGCACTAGAAAAAGGAACCTTGGTAGGCGTCTAATATTAGCCTCAAACTACAGGGCTAAATTGGACGACGCCATATTTGCCGGACGTCAGCCAGTCTGTCTCAGTCGCCGTGAGCCGCTCTGCGACCCCCTCTTGCAACCCGACCTGCACGTCGGCCTTCAGGGTTCTGATACTACACAATGGAGCAGGGTGAAAAGATCTGAGTGACTGATAGAAGGGGACTGTGAAGTCCCATTTTCGATCTCCGGTAAGTTTCCTGTAGTTCAAGTCTCCTTTAAATAAGACTAAATCAGATTTTTGCAACTCTGTGTATAGATCTGGAGCTACTTCAGCCATGGTGCAGTACTCATGGGGCAGGGTCCAGAAGAGATGTTCATGATAGACCCAACGTCCCTTCTTCAGGTTCTCCTTCCAAGTTTGCCCGCACTTCGACATCCACTTGTTGTTGATGGCTAAACATTGCTGAATCGTCCAGTTGAAGTCGTGCTTTGTCGTGTCGGAGACGTACCATGGCATGACCTTCCCATGGAAGTGGATTTCTGTGGCCAAGTTTAGAGACAGCATGGCGTCTGCCAAGACGAAATCGGTGACTAACTCAAACCCGGCGTTATCTAGAACGAAGTCAACTCTTGTCCTGGACTCTGTGTTCCCTTCTCTATTCTTTGACAAGATGTTCCAGAGAGAATTCATATCGCCCACCAGGATGAATGGTTTGAAGTCTTCAAGTGAAGACAGGACGCTGGTTTTCTGGGAGTTGTCTTGACCTCCGGATATTGAAAGGTCACACTAGTTCCCCCACAGAGACACCTTCAAGTGAAGAAGACAGAGTATTAGGGTATGTTCACACGACGTTTTTGATCCGTTTTTCACTAGAAGAAAAACGCATTGAAAACTGCATCCCAAAAACGTATCCAAAAACGCAGCAGCTGATGCGTTTTGCATGCGTTTTTTTCGCAGTATAATACTGAAACCCCTCAACATTCTATAATAAACTATTTATCTAAAACATTAATAAATGTATTAGTTAAAACTTCTATAATTTCTATAAACACCCATTCTATACTAAAAAACTGCTTTTATATAATTCAATACATATAAAAAGCGATTTATAAGATTAAACACATGTAAAATGCTGGAATCGTCCTCTATTGCAGTGTTTCTCAACTCCAGTCCTCAAGACCCACCAACATGTCATGTTTTCAGGATCTCCCACAGAATGCACTGACAATAATTAAATCACCCGTGCTATACTGAGAAAATCCTGAAAACTTGACCTGTTGGTGGGTCTTGAGGACTGGAGTTAAGAAACACTGCTCTATTGGGTCATTAGGTTACTAAAGTTCAAACAGTTCTTCTAGAAGATCAAATGAGACCTCTAGCGGCCGATTTATTGTATTACCCTTCAAATTTTAATCCAATGCGCTTTTGGAATGTGCTTTTCGTATCAATAGCGCTACCAAAACGTACCCAAAAGTATGTTGCACTTTTTGATCCGTTTTTCGGGCTCCAAAAGCGCACCCCATTGTTTCCTATGGGGATTTCCCTTGCGTAAAACGCAAGTAGAATTGACATGTCAATTCTTAAAATGGATCCGAAAAACGCATTGAAAAGCCGCAAGTAAACACGCAGCATCGATCACGCGTCTGAACAGAGATGCGTGTTTTACACTGAAACCAATGTAAATCACACTGCACATTGTTAGATACGGTTTTTTGGATCCAAAAAACGGATCTGAAAAACGTTGTGTGAACATCCCCTTACAGATGTCTTAATATCCGACTCAGGACAAGACCTTTGGGATCCTGTCCATCACTGGTACCTACCTGCAGCAGCTTGTGGATCTCATCCCGAACCTCATCTTTATTCAGACTATTCATTTTCCCCTTGAGCTCCTGAAGATGAGTGCACAGAGCCAACATCGCCTGCTGGGACTGGAAGAAGCTGTCATTCTTCACATCCCTGAAGACGTCATATTCAGATATTGGAGGGCTGCATGAAAACATAAGAAAGTTTTACAGGGGTGTATACATTTTCTACAGTCTTCGTTATTTTTACAGAAATACCAGCAAAACAAAGCAAGCGCTCCCTAGGGCAGTATGGCCAGGAGGTTAGAATCAGTGAGAACACTCAGAATACTAACTCTTCACACAGCTTCCAAAGTATTGGAGCCGAGTCCTTGTTGGATATGGTCCGCTGTTTGGGATCACAAACCGCTAACCTCCGAAGTAGAGCAGGGAGGAAAGAATATCCGATACAAAGGCAGAGACTTCAGAAAAAATGCGGTTGTGATACAAATAGAGCCGTGACCTGTAGTTAGAAAATAACAAATAACTTATTTGGCTTAAAGCTACGCGTTTCGTGCTAAGCAACACTTCCTCAGGTTCCATAGCTTGACAAGTGAAACGCGTAGTATTTAGCCAAGTAAATTAATTTCTAACTAAGGGGCCACGGTGCTATTTGTATCACTACCACATTTATTCTGAGGTTTTTGTTAAGCCCTCTGTCTTCGTATTGGATATTTTTACTACACAACTATCATCAGTGACTTAAAACTTTGCGCACTTTGGAAAGTCTAAGAAACCCTCCTGACTGTACTCTGTCAATCTGCCCTTCACACATGCTTTAAACAAGTTAGCCATTTTTTATAAAAAAAAAAAAAAAGGGGGCTTGGAAGGGCTTGTCCCTACGGTTTTCAGTCAGTTATACAGACGGTTTTTGGATTTAAAAGCCATCTGTAAACCGACTGTCCACCATCTTGATTGACTTTAATAGAAAATTTGTTCAGTAGTTCCCACTGAACGGATTTTCTGCCGGACGGTTTTTTTACACCGCCAGCGTTCCGAAAAACTTAGAACATGTTCATTCTTCCGCCTGGTTTTCGTGTGGAACATGAGCATGTCAGTGGTTGAGGGAGACGGGGAGTCAGCAAACCACGGGCAGAACCGTCCCCCAAAACCACATACAAGATGTCAAAATATCGTTTTGCTTACTGCCATGTGGACGCACCCAAAGGCATAAAAGAAAAAAAAAAAAAAAAACTTGGCTCACTCGGCTCCATCCCAGCATTACCATAGGGATAAAGGGGTTGTTCCGCCACTCATGGCACCAACTAGAGAGATGGCCTCGCTTACGCAGTTACTCTCCATTCTCTTCTATAGGCGTTCCGAAAGCAGCTGAGCGGTGCGTTCCATTGTGCTCAGAATTCCCATAGAACAGAATGGAGAGCCGTGCTCAAGTGCGACCAGCTCACCACTCTGCACTGTGAGTTATGGGGCCCATTTCCAAGATAGGTGCAGGTCGCAGAGGGGGCGCACCTATCAGACTATGATAGCATATCCTATCGATATGACCGTTTAAAGGGTTTGCTCACTACAATGATGAGCTTCTAACATATAGGGAAAGGTAAAATGAAGGCTATTACCAAGTACATTGTTATTTTGATTTTGCTTTCTTCAAGTAAAGGAGATTTTACCTACTGCTAGTTTCTCTAGGTTACCAACCACCGTCCCTGCTCTTTAACTTATCCGATTGCTCTAAGCTGATATCTGAACATGGCGAGTCACTCTCTGCTGAGTCTTCTCTCCAGCATAGGAGCTTGTTTACCCAAGTTAATGACAAGTTTTAACTATGAGAGCTTTGTGCACTCCAGATTATAAACCTTCTGCACCCCCCACAGCCTGACCCGGAAGTGTGAGTCTGAAGCTCTGTCATACTGCATGGTGAGAAAACCCCTTTAAAACGATAAGAATCTGTCTGCTCACAGTCACCACTAGAGGGAGCTTCCTGCATACCATTTTATTATTGCGTTAAATGCATTAATAGTAAGCTTCTGCTAAAGGTGGATGCAGGCAGATTATCATCATTTAGCAATTTCACCTAGTTATCTATCTATCTATGACAGTGCAGGGGATTTGGAGGCCTGTATCAGAAAAATGGAGCTTCAACTGCTATTAAGCTATATGAAGAAATGAAGCCGCACAATGTTTTGGACCGGTCTTGAATGTGGGAATTCTGTTCAGCCATTAGCTGAGTATCTGGGTGACAATATGGCACTATGTCAGCATTGCTACCTGCATTTTGTTCAGGGGGCGAGGGCAGACAGCTTTCATGTCCATTACACTACAGTTACAGTAGTGTAATCTGAGTCATTACACTAAGCCAGGGGTCTTAAAAACGGCGGCCCTCCAGCAGTAGGAAAACTACAACTCCCATCATGCATTTATATAATCTATAATGTGCATGATGGGAGTTGTAGTTCCCCAACAGCTGGAGGGCCGCAGTTTGAAGACCCCTGCACTAAACCATTGACAGATACAATCAGTTCTCACCTCAGCAACAAACCTTCCTGAATTCTGCGATACATGTAACACTCCACATACAGCCAGGGGGATGTGAACCAGCTCGGCTCCTCACCGTTGCTCACTAGAGTTTTCTGGTAGTCCAGGTACTGATTCCAGGTCTGTGTGTCCGGCTGCTCGTCGCTCAGGGGCAGGATCGGCTTATTGGTTTGCAATTCATTCCGGAGTTTGGAAAAGAAAGACAAAGCCTTCTTCTCTGCCTCGATGCCTTCCTGAAACACGGCAAAAAACAAAAACTTGTCAGCACATCCGGTTTGGAGAATAAACGTATAGGTGCACACTGTTGTGGCAGTCAAAACCTATGCAAACACAATACAATATCAGCAGCACTCTAAGGCACTAAAAATGGTCAAAAAGGACATAAGAATTTTTTGGAACAGCATTTCTGCTACTATGGAACATAAAAACTCACAGAAATTTAGATAGAACTAGGGATATATTATTATGGCTCACAGAAACAAGAAAAAATCCCTGATATAAAATATAACCTTTATTAAAGGGGTTTTGCCACGAAGTAAAATTGATGTGGGTAACTTGCAAACTAAATAATAAACATTTTCCTCATTATCATTATTAAAAATTCTAGACCGTTTTAGTGATCCATTGTTTACAGCTCGTCTCCAGGGGATACGACCCGGGCTGAGAGCTCCTCAGTCCTGGCCGCACATGCTCAGACATCACCTCTCCTCTCAGGCAGCTACTGAGTCTTCAAACCACAGGGGCTGTCATTCTACTCCCGTTCTCCTTAGTAATTAATCAAACAGTGAAAATAAATAAAAAAAAGAAACCTCAATGAGGTATGTGCATTGATAAAGAGAAAAAAAAATCCACAGGTTTGGTTCCTGCAGGGATTTGAACCTAGGACCTTTATGCTGTGAGGTAAAAACTTTACCTCTGAGCTACTCACAGCTTTATACATAAACAGACCTTTCTTTGACTAGAGAGAGGAAAGGCCTGGTGATGTCATCCTGCTGGGTCACATGACATGCAATTCAAACAAATCACACACGCCCCCTTTTCAGCTGAAGAGCTGGATGCAAGAGGTATGAAATGAGATTGTGGTAAAACCCCTTTAACATTAACTATAAACTCTTAGTACCTATGGTAATAATCACACTGTTTATGGGAAAAACACCACAGTAAAAAGGGCAAATAATACAAATCTTCAAAATACACTAAACTCACGGTTCAGAGATCATCCATGAAGGAAAATGCAAATATCAAAATATGCCTCACTCGCAATTCAGATGTCATCAGTGAGATAGAATTACAAAACAAATAATAAAGACTAATAAAGAATAATAATAAAGACTTAATACTAATACAAAAATGGGCGACCTCACTTGCCGACGACTTGCCCTACTTAGATGAAGCACATGTAGCAAAAGGAAATATAAAATGCTTCCAAAAAAATCCCGACGCGTTTCCCCATCTGGTTCATCAAACACCATCTGTGGGAAAGATGATAAGACCACAGATACCGTGGTGATGGTGAAGACTAAGCAGGGCAAGTCGTCGTCAAGTGGGGTCGCACTTTTTCGGGGCGAGTGCTCCACTTTGTTTAGGAAGAGTATTAGTCTTTATTATTTGTTTTGTAATTATCTCTCACTGATGAGATCTGAATTGTGAGTAATTGGGAGGTAGGGTGTGGCGTAGGTTCTCACCCAAGGTGGGGTCGCCTTGCCGCGGTAGGTGGGCATTTACAGTTTTGATCAAAAACGTGCATTAAGAACCTCAATTTTTTTATATATATTCCATAGTAGCAGAAATGCTGTTCCAAAAAATTCTTATGTCCCATTTGTATGAGGAAGTGGCTGGTCCCCATCTTGATTTATGCACTCCACCCACCTGCACAGGCTTTTTAATCGGACCCAGTTTGTAGCTGGAACTTTCTAGCCCTGAAATGTGGAGGTCTGAACAGACGCCAAGGGAGGTAGCGTGTGGCGTAGGTTCCCACCTGAGTTGAGGTCGCTTTGCCGCGGTAGGTGGGCATTTACAGTTTTGATCAAAAATGTACACTAAGAACCTCAAATTTTTTCATATATTTCAGAGTAGCAGAAATTCTTTTTAAAAAATTCTTATGTCCTTTTCGACAGTTTTTAGCGCTGCTGCTATTGTATGGTGTTTGCATTCCTGAAACAAGGCGGCCAGTTACTGGAGGAACGCTACACCTACAAATGAGCGACGCAAGGGACAGGACATCTGCCCCCATTGTCTGTCAATCTACAAAAATTCCTGCTTGTTCCTGAAGCTACCAGTACAAATCCTGCATATTATAAAATTCTAAGATCACAGAGGGGGTTCTCTATTAAGAATCCATACCTTTTGGAGAGAGTGGAGTGATTACAAAGAAAGCCTCTTGTCCTAGAGGACCTGTCCTACAATACAAAGACAGCCCACTGATGTGAATGGACACTGTGTAATGCCCCATTTCCCCTGTGGTGGCGCTGCAGGGAAACTGTACACTTAGGCCATGTTCACACGGCTTATTCAAGCCGTTATTGCGAGCCGGATTGCGCTCACAATTCCGGCTTGAATAAGGGGCGGGTGCGGGGGCGCCGCTCCCCGGCCTCATAGACTTGCATTATCCACGACGCGTATTGCGCCTGGATAATGTGCATGTCACTTTCTCCCCGGCGGATTCGCCGAGCGGGGAGGAGCGACGGAATCCACTGTTCTCTATGAGAGCAGTGGATTACCGTAATTACTCCGACGGATTGGCGCCGTACTGCAGCGCAAATCCGGCGCGCAGTACGGCGCCAATACGCGGCAGAAATAAGCCGTGTGAACATGGCCTTAGGGTATGTTCACATTGCTATTTTTGACGCTGTTTATTCGAAGTGTTTCCTTGTCCAAAACAGCGTCAAAAAAGCCTCCACAACGCCCCCAGTTCATTTTCATTGATTCCTATATAAAGCATCATTGTAGTAGTCATTAGAAATGATAAATATAATACTGACCAACAGAGCTGACAATCAGTCTGCAGTTATAAAATACTGGTTACCCCATACTATACCCCTAAATGACACACTATACAGTTTTTTTTGGGAATTCTAAACATCCAACCCTCTCCATAACCCCGCCCCTGATAACACCGACCCCCACTGGGCCATGGAAAAATTGTCTTGCATAAAACTGGTCCCTGGTGGAAAAATATTGGGGACCGCTGCCCTAGGGTACTTAACCACTAGGGGGTGTGATCATTAGTACAGCCTTTTGTATTGTATAAACAAAACAACTTCTGGGCCAGAAGGTGGTAAACGGGGAAACATGGCGGCAATAGAAGCCTTTGCAAGGCTTCCAGCTGCCATGTAAACCGATTGTAAACCCCACAATTCATGGGGGGGGTGCCGTTGGTGGGGGAAGATTAGTGGCGCATAGTTTCTTTTCATTTGATGCCACGGTCTAAATTTTAAACGCAGAGAAGGGCCAGCTCCGTTCCCTGCTTTTTTACCATGAGTGTCAAGAGGTGGGGAGGAGTCTCCTGCTTCAGTCAGTTGTCTTAGAACCACACACAGGATTACAGGGATGAGGAGGAGAAGGGGGACATGGCTGTCAACTGGGGCACACAATTGCAATATGAGAAATAATGTAATATTAATAGAGAATAGAATGGAGTACTTTTTTTATTTTTTTGGACAGTTTTTATACTTCGTGTTTATTAAAGGGACATTTACCTTTACATGTGGGTCATATGTTGAAAAATGGAGTAATTACAAAGATAAAAAAAAACAGTTATGATCGCTCAAGTCCCCTTTGCCTATGGGTATGTTCACGCGATGTACTGCGGCGTGTACAGTACACGCCGCAGTAATCTGTGTTTCAGGGCTCCGCTGATCACGCATACCCCCCCGCGCGTATTCGCCGCAATTATTGCATGCCCCACTTATCCCCCCGCGCGTAAAATAAAATCGAAGTACAGGGGGAGGGAGGCGTAATCAATAGCTCTCTATGAGAAGCATGGATTACCGTAATTTCGGCGCACATCTCGCCCGTATTAGAGCGCAAATACGCGGCGAAATGCGCGCCGAAATTACCCCGTGTGAACATACCCTAATCCAACAAATAGGAAAAAAATAGGGACCAGTATTCAATTTGAATTCAACCAACAGGAAATGTTAGTCTTCCATCGTTGTGGTGGGCCCCGGAGAGTCACATCGCTTGCCTCTTTAGATGCCATAAACATGCGAGAAGGGACAAATATTCTGCTAAATCAAGTGTCAAACTCAAGGCCCGCCATGTCATTGTATGTGACCTGCAAGAGATTAGACACAGAGGGCAGGGATGGACAAGGTTCAGACACAGAAGGACCCGCTCTCTGCTTTTCCCAGACTATTCAGCCAGCGCTTGGCAGAGGCAGTGGCACATGCAGCTGGTGCCATCTTGTTTTCAGCGTCCAAGCGCCTACCTCCACAATACTCTGCTCAGCAACTCACAGGCAGTGGCACAAGCTCTACATAGGCTCTCTAGCCACCCTACAAAGGCCTTCAATGGCCCTTTAAGAAAAACCATAATGCCAATGTGGCCCTTGATGGAAATAAATTCTAGCATGCTGTGCTATAGCCTTCTCTGCAAAGCTGCATGAGACAGACAAAGGCAGCATGTGATATACTAATTGCAGAAACATACGAGAAAAAGGGCTACAGAATTGTAGGATTTGAATGTTATAAGTCAGGGGTCTGCAGCGTCGGCATCGCCCATCATGTCCACTGATAGAGATTATATAAATGCATAATGGGAGTTGTAGTTTCCCAACAGCTGGAGAGTCGACGTTGCAGACCCCTGTTGTAAGTCATCATGGACCCTCTGGGCTCTAGGGCCCCTGGGTCTATGTTCTGGGTTCTCCTGATAAATGTGATTTATAGAACAGTCACTCACCTCCCCATGAGTCTCCAAGAACTTATTCTTATTCCGGTGGACGGTGTCTATCACTTTTGTTAGAATCTGAGGCAGCCTGTCTTTTACAGTGTAGTAGGCGAAGGATCTGGAAAAAAAATATAAAAAAAAACATCATTTGCGCCCTTCTGCCATGATCACTGTGTAGAAGCTCAGAATTCAGATGCAACCCACCAGATGCCGTCTTTCTACCGTTTTGAATACTATACCATACTTACCAACTCTCCCTGATCATCAGGGAGACTCCCTGAAAAGGGGGAGTCCTCCCGGTCTCCCTGAAGAGGTGGTAAATCTCCTGCTATGGTAGGTTTGCCACCAATCTGGTAAACCACCGGCAGGGAGGGTTTTACTGCCAGGGGGCCGGTGCCAGTATTTTATTTGTACCGACCATGTCAAGTACTGGTAACTTTTAGAATACATTCTTGGGCGGCCTATTAGGGTCCATACGGCTTATTTGGACTCTGTTTGGACACTGATTTTTTTTTGCCCAAAACAGCATCAAAACCTCGCCTGAAACACGCTTCTGCAGTAGAGGTTTTTGATGAGGTTTCCACCCATACAAATTGATAGCCAGGGCAAAAACCGAGCTGAAAAACGCGCCGCACACTATATACACTAGTGCAGCATATATGGCTGAAAAGGGGCCAAACATAGTCACAAGTTGACAATGTTTGGTCGGTTCTAGCCTAAGCCTATATGGCAGCAAAACCACTTTATACATCTGAGGACATTTTTTTTGCTGGCTGTGGGTTGCTCTTTAAATAGTGGTGGTGCCAGGGTAAAGCATCATGAGACGCTGCCCTGACATCACTTGGTGCAGAGGGAACACATTGTAGCTCAGCTCTGAAGGAAAGCTGATTGATGTGGTGTCACCCAGCTTGGATGCTGGTTAGGAGATCCAACGTCCAGTAAAACTGAAGGACACCACATCCCTTATCAGTTTTCCTCTAAAGCTGTTACACAGATGTGACAAGGGGGTGGGGCTTTGTGCAAATGAGGGTGTGTCATGTAAGCAGGGGGTGTGGCCCACTCAAACCATCATGGCGGCAAGCTGCAAGTCAAATTGTCTCTGAAGACCACTTCCAAAAGTTGGCAAGTATGTACTATACCCCGTGGGGTGAGGCGGTGCACCCCTCCTGTATAAGGTCGTGCTACTGGGCTCCTTCCATGTCTACTACCCAGCTGTGTACAACTGCAATCACTTAGAATCAGGCAGACACATTTCTAAGGTTTGCAATTTCCTTAGAGCTCGTGACAGGGAAGTACAAGTCCTGAGATCACCCTGGGGCGTAGGGAGAAATGGGGTCGCACACCCTTCAAACCTGGCAGAGAGCGGGCAGGGAGCGGCCATCGTGTTCATTTCCTTATAATCTGGGCATAGAGTCCTCAGGCTTCTCTTCTGACAGCGATGCCTGTAAAGCAAAGAGGAAGTTAGATTTATTCCATACATTTCTATTAATACAAATAATGAACACAACAGAGGAAAACTTATTACAATGGCCCGGCCATAGGGATAGATAGGAATCCTGCTGTGTCAGTTTTCATCTGCTTCTGGGAAAGCTGGGTGACAACCAAGATGGCTGCTATCGTGGCTTAGGCTAGGTTCACACGGCAATAATTGCGGGACGTATTTCGCCCGCAATTACGCCGTGTGCTCGGGAGCAGGCTGGCACCTTGCCGGCCTCATAGACATTCATTATTCTCAGCGCGTATATGCCATTAATAATTGACATGTCACTTCTCTCCCCGCTCGTCGTATTGTGTGAGCGGGGAGAGGAGACGTAATCCATAGTTCTCTATGAGATCTGTGGATTACCGTAATGACTGGGACGTATTCCAGCCCGTATTTAGTACAGTACGGCGCAAATTACGGGCTGAAATACGTCCCAAAATAAGCCGTGTGAACCTAGCCTTAGGTTTAAATCAACCTTCAAGAGGCCTGAACGGTCTGTATGGTGAGGCATCATGTATCTGTACATTCATTTTGGGGCCCCCCTATACAGACTCTGCTGAAGTCAGATCTCATTGAACATGACCAAACACGGCACCAACAACATGGCATAGTGCCTTCCATAGTGCCCTCATGCATAATGTCACACACATAGTGCACCCGCATATGGTATCAAGCACAGCTCTTCCATGCATCGTCACTGTATGCAATGCCTGCTACTGTGCCAAGCAAGAACCTACTCAGAAGGTGCTTGCTGTGATCCTCCAATGTATAATGCCCCAAAACATGGTGCCAAGCAGAGTACTCTTGTACATTGCCAGAAAATGCCTCACTATGTAGGGATTACTACAGTGCCCTTATATACACTGTACCACAGTACTCTTATACATCACAAGAAAGTGCCCCCCAGTATAATGTCAGACAGAAAGTGGCCCGATATTCTATGCCCAGCACAGCTCTCCCATATATTTCCAGAAAATTGCCCCCTACTGTGCTAAGCAGAGAACACACTCAGAAAGTGCCTGCTGTAATCCCGCAATGTATAATGTCAGACAGTGCCCCCAAAACATGTTGCCAAGCAGAGTACTCTCATACATTACCAGAAAGTGCCCATTATAGTGCCTGCTGCAGCGCCCCAATGTATGACAACAGGCATGCTGTGTAAAGAAGGCTAATCTAGTCAGTGCTGTGGAGTCGGCAAACCAAAGCCCCGACTCCGAAATTTCACAAACCTCCGACTCCTGACTCCCTCATACATGGCGCATGTTTAAGTGATAATTTTACTGTAGTAAAATGGTAACATCAGGCTGCTTATCACCTTATGATACAATAATCAAGCTATTTAGGTAGAACAGACACTGACAAGCACAAGGGTAACAATGTTTTGATCTTTTGAACACTTGTGGGTAGAGTTGAAGAAAAAGCTGTATTTGTATCCAAGTCCAGTCTGCACCAACATTGGGAATGTGTAGAAGAGACCTGGAATCAGATTTTGGTCAAGATATGCTTGAATCTGATTCAGAGCCCAGAAGTATTCAGGCAGTGCTGAAAACCAAAGGTGGATTCACCAAATACTAACAAAATAATAAAAATTAACACTTTGATTTTTAGGAGCAAAACAGTAACAATGCAGTTACAGGAAAGAATCTGCAGAACTAAGCAGATGCTAAATACTTGGAAGTCACATTTATGTATAAGATAGGTAAGATGACTGTATATAAAATTACAGTAGCCTCATGTGTAAAGCTGTAGTGGATGGTGAGAGATGGAGCCTGAAAGTCACAAGTTCAAACCATTGTTACCCTTTTGCTTGTCAGTGTAAAATATATTTATTGGATATGACTTTAGAACACAAAAAAAATTGTAAATATGCAAAAACACTGCAGGAACATTTGTGGAGTCTCTGAATGTGTTCGGAGAAATAGTATTGCCTCCATCAGATCCTGCATACATGACCTCACCTCTGATCTCATTATTTCCAGGCTAGAGAACGGCCTCTCTACACTAACTTGGGTTGGGGGCAAAGCGGTGACCACAGGGACAACATTTCATGTGATGAGGCTGAAGATATGGGAGCAGCAGCACTGGCTGGACCCAATTCCTCTTGCTCTTTGCATCAAACTAACTGGACCAACTTATTATATATTTTGGGAGTCGGTCCCTTTTATGACGACTCCGACTCCTGCAAAATAGCCACCGACTCCACAGCCCTGACTCTAGTACATTGCAAAAAAGTGCCCTATACAAGGCAGGGTACCCATATACAGCACCTGCATGTGCATTATCAGACAGAAAGTGTCACCAATGTACTGTGCCAAGTAGCGCACTCCCATACATTGCCAGAGAGTAGTTTCTGCCAGAGAGCGCCCCCATCGGGAGTCCCCGGCCGCCAGAGAGCGCCCCCATATATAGTCCCTGCCCGAGAGTGTCCCCACCAGAGAGCGCCCCCATCAGGAGTGCCAGCCTGAGAGCGCCCACATATATAGTCCCTGCCCGAGAGTGTCCCCACCAGAGAGCGCCCACATATATAGTCCCTGCCAGAGAGCGCCCCCATATATAGTCCCTGCCAGAGAGTGTCCCCACCAGAGAGCGCCCCCATCAGGAGTGCCCGCCAGAGAGCGCCCTCATATATAGTCCCTGCCACACACTGCCCCATACACTGTGGACACAAGCCGTGTCAGCAGCATCTCTCATGGATACACACATACAGCGCAGCCCCGGAGTCCTCTCACCCGCGTTCTCCGCAGCCTCCTCCCGGCTTAGCTCTGCCTGCAGCTACCGCAGGAGCTCTCACCTATCCCCTTCCTCCGCACATTCGCGGTTTCCACTGTATTCATTGCTGTATTTTTTCCACTGTCTCCAAAATATCAAAACAGAAAAAAAGAAAAATCGACATTTTATACCATTATTTTTAATTATTTTCTTGCGAAGCAGAAGAGAAAACTCACCCGCAGTTAGCACCGAATCTGCGGCTGTGAACAGCAAGACGCAGCGGCTGGAGGGAAGCCACAGGCTAAGAAGGACGGGCAGTGGGCGGGGCCAGGAGCCGGGCAGTGGGCGGGGTTCACCTCATGCAGGTAAGCGCTGTGTCTTGTGGTACGGAGGTCGGAGGTTCGCGTCCCCTCCGCGCTGTGCGGGTGCTGGATGTTTTATCTCTCGCTCTATACATTGTACATGAAGCAGATAGAGAACTGACAGTGGAATCTCGTTGAGTTTGGGCACATGAGAGCACAAGGTCATTTAACAGTGAAATTGTCAGCCATGATGACATGCCCTGCAAGTGCTGGAATCATGCCCCATAAAGCCAGTTCACACAAGGGTAAAAGGGGCATATTTCTACATCCATATTATGTCCCTACTGCATGTCTAATGACTCGAACCTAGAAATCATAGGAATTAGATTTGTGGTTGAGCCGCAAAAATACAGATGCAGAAATGTTCTCGTGAAACCTGCCTGATGTGTGAGAAGAACCCCATGTGTTATGTGGTTTATAGCAGGGCCATTTTTTCCATGGGGCACACTAGGCAGTTGCCCGGGGGCCCCACAAGTATAGAGGCCCCAGGTGGTCCATGTATGTCCCAGGAACACAAGAAACATTCCCTGGCTCCCTTGGTTGGCTTTGCTTATTTAACTGTTTGTGTGATTTTAGAATGTGCAAACAGTTAAAAACCATGGTGGAGAAGAGAGCCAAAGGCTCCCTGCCCTGCCAAATAGTCTTGTAGGCTGCAGGCTGATGGTGTCCAAACATAAGTGGTGTGATAATATGGGTGTGCTTGGGGATGGCTAGAGGCATGGCCAAGTGTGATGTCATGTATTTGGTTAGTGTACACTGCAGTGTTGTGCCCGGGGGCCCACGATGCTGAAAAGACGGCTCGGGTTTATAGAAGGTGCCTTTCATAGATCACCATTTATAATGTCCATGTGCCCAAATACTGAGTGAACAGGGATGTATTGAGGAGACGACCCCTCCAAACATTGTACAATGAACAATTCTGCAACTTTGCTGTTTCACTATTTTCAAGATCTCTGCTTGCTGTCATCCTCTTGAAGTATTCCTGTTTACAGACAACATCAGTACAGACCTAATATTCCTCACAGCTGATAGTTTGCTCTGTGAGGTAAACCTTCTGGATACAATTTAGGCCTAGTTCGCATTTGCAAGGTTTTGTTCGAAGCGTCTGTCACAGATTCCATCAACAATCACGGAAGAAATAGCGCAATATTATTGCGCTCTAATACGAGCGAGAGGCGCGCCGAAATTACGGTAATTCATAGTTCTCATAGAGAACTATGGATTACACCTCCTTTCCCAGCTTGTACAATACGATCGTATTTTACGCACGGAGCATGTGACATGTCAATTATTCGTGGCGAATATGCGCCACGAGTAATGAATGTCAATGGGGCCGACGGGCTGCCGCCCCCCCGCACCGCGGGAGTACGCATGTAGTAGCGCGAGCTCCCGAAAGACACGATGTACTGCGGCGCGTACTGTACGTGCCGCAGTACATCGTGTGAACATACCCTAACACAGACAGTCCTGTAGCAACTCTAGGTCCCCAGGGCTGACTGTGCTGCCCTTCCCAGGGCTTTGTTGGGTCACTGGGAGTCCCGATCACCCGACAGAGCAGGGAAAACGCTGCGGTCTCGAACCACCGTAATCACCGGGTTAAGCGTCGGGGAGTGGAGGGGTCCCCCGCTCCCTGGTACTTGCAAAGGCTGCGCTGGGAACAGGGCTTTGAAATACAAACCCCTATGTCTGCAGTGACGCCAAAAGACGGTGGGCGGTCCTTAAGGGGTTAAAGACTGCCCTGAAAAAGGCCACACCTATTTGGTCATTTCATCTCCTGTACTGGACACAGAGCTACAGAAAAGGTAATAAAATTGTATTACAAAAGTGCCGAGTTATGAAAGAGAAATTATTGAGAAAATTTTTTTTTTTCCACTGGACAACCCCTTTAAATATTTTGTCAACTTTTTCGTTGGGTGTGTGAATGAAGTATGAAGTACCTCATCTACATGCATTACTGGAGGAACTCACACCTAAATCCTGACAGAATTCTGAATGTCTGAACCTCTATCAAAGGTATCAAACCTCTCAATGTGAATAAGCTTGGGCCCATTCAGTGACATCCAGCAGAGATCTTAAAGGGGTTTTGCCAAGAAGTGATTTCCTCACCTAATAGGCTGATGCTGTCCTAAAAAGTCTTGAAAAAAGGGGCGTTGTGTTCCTGTGTTTAAAAAAACAAGTACCTCCTCCGTGATGTCATCGCTCCACCTCCCATGCTACCTCCCGAGGCTGATACTCAGTCTCTGTAGTTGAGCAAACATGTTATACAGGTTTTGTGTTCTCCCACTTCTCTGCTCAGGAGAAAAGATTAGATCCGGGCAGGCAGCCTTCACTGACTAGGAAAGACAGAGCTGTAATGTAATTATATAAGTAAACAGGGAGCTTCTGCAGGGAAAGGGAGAAGGGCTGAGCATGGAGCTGACTGATAATTACATTACAACCAGAGGATTCTCTATACAGCAGACACTGGCTCATGCTCTGCTCTGCTTTCCCCCTCCCTCAAAGCTAGTTCATGTACCCTGCCATCCGATAAGAAGTACAAACAACACAAGTGGGGCCAGGAGCTTGCCAGGTCAGCTCCTGGTCCTAGCTAATGTAAACAGTCAGAAAACTAAGGGCTTCTAATTAAGGCTGCAGCTCTCACAGGCTTCACTTTTTTTAATCATATATTTAGAAAAGTGATGAAATACCCATTTTAGAGGATCCCACATCAACATTACATCGTGGCAAAACCCCTTTAACAAAAGTGAGGAATTGAAAGACAAAATATTTCAGAAAGTGGTAGAGAAATAATGTAGCCATCAAAATGTATCATGTATACACGGGTTAGGGGGTACATGGTAGATCTCTGGGGTCCAGCTGCTGGGACACCCTGCTATCTGTAGATGGAGGGACACCTGTCCTATGCTCTTCCATGTAGCTCGACCGTTGCTCTGCCCCCATAGACTTGTATGGGATGGCACATCTTGTGCTTGGCTTTTTTAACATGCACCTTGAGAGAGGTTGGTGACCCATTTTAGTGGCCATGCGAGTCCTTCAGTGCTGACTGGTGAATGGGTATTATATAGGTGATATGGCATATACAATATTATGGGATATTTGATTCCGCGTGAAGTTTATCCAGTGATATTTTATCCTGAGGCCATTTAATGTTGATTTTCTCATCTCAAACAATTTCATGAAACAAAAGCCAACATGGAGGAGGGTATAGACCTACACAAATGTCACTGTCTAAATAGCGTGTCATGTGGCCTTGAGCATCAATTACAACTTGACAATGATGTCTCCTGCTGTTCACAAGTCAAGTCATTGACCGCTGAGGCATCCCACTCTTGAAGGGCGGCCCTCAGGTCATTGAGGTTCAGGGGTACAGAGTTAGGAGCTTCTACACAGCGACTCAGCTGATCCCATAGGTTTTCATGGGGGTTCAGGTCTGGAGAAAGTGCAGGCTGCTTCATTTGAGGTCCTCCAGTCTCCAACAGCCGCTCCCTAATGATGCGACCTCGGTGAGTTGGAGCATTGTCATCCATGAAAATGGAATTAGTCCTGTGCTGTTCATGAAGAGGCACAATGACTAGAATAATGATGACCGCTTCATTGTAACCAATGCCCTGGGGAGCCGGATGATGAATGCCATGTTTAACTCCTTAACGACCGCCCCCCGTCTTTTGACGTCGCTGCAGACATTGAAGTTTGCGGCTCCGGGTGCCGCAGCAGCGCTGAGATCGGGGCTGTACTACACAGCCCTGCTCCCAGCACAGCTCCTGCGAGCTCCGGGGTGCAGGGGAAACCTCCGGTGCTTTAACCCTTTGATTGCCGCAGTTCGTCATGGCAGCACAATCAAAGGGTTTCCCTGCTCTGTCGGGTGATCGGAACGCCCAGTGACCTGACAGAGCCCGGGGAACGGCTGCACAGTCAGCCCTGGGGACCCAGAGTAGCCCCAGGGCTGTCTGTGTAAGAAGCCAGTGATCAGGGAACACTGTGTGGTGTCCTGATCACTGCCTGTGTCAGAATGACACAGAGTATAATGTATTAGCATATATGAATATGCTAATACATTGCTAAGTGTAAAAAAAAAAAGTAACAGTTCTCCCTTCATGGGATTTAAAAAAATAAAAAAAAAGTAACATAAAAAGTGTAAAAAAAAATAAAATAAAAATAAAATAAATATAAATATTTAATAAAAAATAATTGTGCATACATTACATACACAAAAAAAAACCTACACATATAAGGTATCCATACAACTGTAATAACCTGTAGAATTAACCTAGCAAGTTATTAAGAGTGAAATGTGAATGGTGTAAAAAAAAAAAATTCTGCAATTATTTATAAGTGAACTTAAACTATTCCCTCATAAAGTGCAACTTGTCTCGAATAAAACGAGGCCTCATACAACTGCGTCATTGAAAAAATAAAAAAGTTACAACTGTTGAAACACAAGGAGGCAAAAACTAAAAAAATTTTCTGGTCACTAACTACTTTTCAGGCGTTCGGCTTAAGGGGTTAAGGGAGGCGAGAGGCAACCAAGTGTCACGTCAGACCATTCGTAAGCATTAACATCAGCGTGGTCTCCGTGGTAGATGACCGGCAAGGGGACCTGACTGATGCACAGCGCTCTCCATGACGTCTCCTGCATCATTGGTGGCCAACATTTCTGCTCAGAGTGAATCGACTTTCATCACTGAACAGCACTGAGGAGCACTGGTCCCTCGTCCACCGTAGATGCTCCTCGGCCCATGCAAGACGACAATGCCTATGCCTGGTGGTGTCGGGTACCCTTGCCAGTTGTCTAGAAGGCAGACCACACTGATATAAAATGTTTCGAATGGTCTAACGTGACACTTGGTGCCTATCACCTTCCTTAAACATGCCTGGAGTTGTGCGGCATTCATCCTCCGTTTCCACAGGTCATTGCTTACAATGAAGCGGTCACCAGTGTGTGATGGAGCTAAAGGAAATCCACCTATTTGCCTTTCTGTGACTCTTCCAGTCTCTCTGTATCTATGTTGCAACCTGCTGAAGACAATCTAAACTCAGTGACCACTTCCATCTGAGAGTATCCTACTTGAAGCCTCACAATGGCGAGATGCTATTAATCAATAGTAAGGTGTTGTCTTGGTGTCATGATGTGAAAATGTGAACATTTGGGCTGTTTAAATCCCAATTCAAATTGATCCCCTAAATTTATTGGGCGATTCAGGGATCAAACAATTTTGCCATTAAGCTCCTTGTTAGCGATCAGCAAGTTGTGCAAAAAGTGCTGAAACATTGCATAGCTAGACATGTGCATCTAAAGGGAAGAGATGGGCTCATATAGTTAATTTAAAAAATGTTCAAGTAATTTTAGTCATCCTGAAATTTCAACCAAAAGCCAAATATCTGTAACTTTTTATGAGTAGTGTATAAGGTATATGTTAGTATATGTTAGTATACACACCTCTTTGTATTTTCTCTTCTAGCTCAGTGACATATACCATGAATGGACTACTACCAAAGACGCGGAATCTTGTAACACAAATGTGTCGGACAACAAAACCGCAAAACGTGGACATTCATCGCAGACTCATTACCGGTATTACAAGTAGAAGGACCAATGTTGGACCTGCTGTAAATGCACTCGCTATACAACACCCACAACCGGATATCACACAGAGGTCTCCAGTCTGGAGGATCTTCTGCTCTAGATGCTGGAGCCACCATCATGTCACACAGAGGACGTTGTCCACCAGTCCATTATATTCAGAGTCAGCGTCCCAGCAGACAGCCCCAGGAGCAGTGACCAAGAGGCCTCTGAAGTCATCCAGAACCAAGCAGCCATCCCGATCTAACCTGCCCTTCCTGTCCAAGACTGAGGTAACCAGGGGCGTAGCTCGAATCTTTGTCGCCCAGGGCAGTTTCTAACTTTGCCGCCTATTTTTACAGACCACACCTCAGCTTTTTTAGGCTACATCTCTTTATACCAGTCCCTCCTCAGCCATAAATCATAATTGCCTCTTAAAAAATTCATGTTTTTATGTCACGATACTCTAAAGAAAAATCTAAACTTTTTTTTACTTTTCAAGCATCGGAGCTTGTAAGGGCCTTTTATTTGCGGGATAAGTTTCTGTTTTCATTGGTATCATGTTGGGGGATGTAGGATTTTTTATTTAATCACTTTTCATTAAGTTTTTTGTGAGGCTGGATGAAGAAAGGCAATTCTGACATGATTTACATTTCTTTTTCATTTTCATTGTTTTCACTTTGTTTCACTAAAGGGGTTGTCTCACTACAAGGATTGCTTTTTATGTTAAAGATCTTGCAAAAACAAGTCACTTTGCAATATATGTCCATTAACAGTGTCCTACCTATTCCTAGATATCCCCTCTTGTATGGGCTGCATCAGCTCCTCAGGTTGCTATAGCTACAGACCTATTTGATCTCTCCTGATAGGCTGCCAGCACTGGTTGCTATAGCTACAGACCTGGCTTCCACTGCAGCTTAGTGGAAGCCAGTAAACACGCCCCTGAATTCAAAATGAAACCAAGAAAACAGGACTGAGGAATCAATGTAGTGAGACAACCGCTTTAAGGACATGGCAATATCTATTATGCGCACTTTGTTTTTTTTTTTTATTAATAAAGTGTTTTTTTTTATTGGGAAATTAAGGGTATGTTCACACGGCGTAATTGCGGGGTGCATTTCGCTGCGTATTTGCGCTTTAATACGGCCGGAATGCGCGCCAAAATTATGGTAATTCATAGCTCCCATAGAGAACTATGAATCATGCCTCGTCTCCCCCGGCGTACAATATGATCGTATCGTACGACCAGGGAGAGAAATGACAGGTCACTTCTTTGCGGCGCATACGCAAATGAATGGACTTAAAACGCACGGCTTAAACACACGGCATATTGGGGCGCGTACGCTGTGTGATCATATCCTAGGAGTTTCGTGTTTGTTTGTTTTAACCCCTTAACAATGGGACTTTTTTTGGCTGTCACAATCTTTTTTTTCCCCCAGGGCCATAACTGTTTTTTATTTTTCCATCTACATAGACATATAAGGGCTTTTATTTTGCGGGGCAAAATTTACATTCTAATGATGTTATTTTGTCCCCCAAAAATTCTAAGTGGAGCAAGATGAAATATAAAAAACGTACTTGTGCCATGTTTGCAGCAGTTTTGTTTTTATGACATTCACTCACTTTTATGATGTGTTCTCTTTATTCTGCAGGTTGCTACGATTTCGGCAATACCAAATATGTAGGGTTTTCGTTATGTTTTAGTATCGTAAAAAAAACCATATTTTACTTTTCCAAATTTTCGCCGCAGTGCTATTTTTTGTGACCAATAACTTTTTTGTACTTCCACCTATGGACCGTAGTGATGTTGCATTTTTTGGTACCAGATTTTATTTTATTCGCAATTTTGGCATTTGGAATTTTTTTCTTCTACAGTGTTCAGCGTATGGGATAAGTGATGTATCTTTTTACTAAATCATAAAGAGCTCTGATTACTCTCCGTCTTCCCCGATGCGTACTGCGTGCCTGGAAAAAGAGGTGACATGTCCCCTTACACAGCGGGGATAATGAGGGTGAATGGTGTCGGTCAGAGGCGTAACTTCAAGCTCTTGGGCCCTGGTTCAAAAACTGAAATGGGGCCCCCCAGTTACTATGCACCATTTACAATGGTGGTATCTTCTTATGTGGCAGGAGGGCATTTGGGCCCCCTCAGGCTGCAGGGCCCGGTAGCGACTACTACCGCTGCACACCCTGTAGCTACGCCCCTGGTGCCGATCCAGCAACATTTTAATAGCACGTGCCACAAGATGCCATGTGAACATACTGTAAGGGGTTAAACAGCTTGGAATGGGGCCAGCTCCATTTCGTGCTGTTATCGGTGGGTGTCAGCTGCAATTAGCAGCCAGCACCCGCTGCCTATGTAGGGTGGTTGCTCTGTGTCCAATGTTTAAGCTTTTCTTATTTATTTTTAATAATGACTAGACTATGCAATTACCTGATCGCTTTTATTATACATAGCAACACATTACTATTTTACTATGTGTTATAGTGTATGTGACAAGTGGCCTATTAGACTCTCTCTCTGAGGCTCCTGTACATGACCTGGAGGCTGTTTTTTTGGCATCTAGCTACCATGGCAACCATGAGCATCCTGCAGTTGCCTTGCAAGAGTGCCCATGGCTGACCGAGGCAGACGCTCATTCTATTAACCACCAAGATGCTCCAGATACCACTGACCGTGGCATCTAAGTGATTAAATGGCCCGGGATTTCAAGCTACTGCAGCACAAGCTCGTACATTACGGCCTGCTCCCACTGCAGATGGTGCAAGCACAGCCTCTAAGCCCGCGCCATGCAAGCCGCCTACAGGGTGCCCTGAAGACTTGCCAACTCTCCTGGTGGTCCAGGAAAGATGACAAGTGTGCTGTCCGGCACAATGACATCTTTCTGTCTCAGGGCCCCATACACAGTAGGGTTAGCAGAGGTGCAGTGACATCCGTCTGCTCTGGGGCCCCATATACAGTAGGGTTAGCAGAGGTGCAGTGACATCCGGCTGCTCTGGGGCCCCATACACAGTAGGGTTAGCAGAGGTGCAGTGACATCCGACTGGTCCGGGGCCCCATACACAGGAGGGTTAGCAGAGGTGCAGGGACATCCATCTGCTCTGGGGCCCCATACACAGGAGGGTTAGCAGAGGTGCAGGGACATCCATCTGCTCCAGGCCCCATGCACAGTAGGGTTAGCAGAGGTGCAGTGACATCCGCCTGGTCCGGGCCCCATACACAGTAGGGTTAGCAGAGGTGCAGTGAAATCCGTCTGCTCCAGGGTCCCATACAAAGTAGGGTTAGCAGAGGTGCAATGACATCCGTCTGCTCCAAGGCCCCATACACAGTAGGGTTAGCAGAGGTTCAGTGACATCTGCCTGGTCCGGGACCCATACACAGTAGGGTTAGCAGAGGTGCAGTGACATCTGTCAGCTCCAGAGCCCCATACACAGTAGGGTTAGCAGAGGTGCAGTGACATCCGTCTGCTCCGGGACCCATACACAGTAGGGTTAGCAGAGGTGCAGTGACATCCGTCTACTCCGAGGCCCCATAAACAGTAGGGTTAGCAGAGGTGCAGTGACATCTGTCTGCTCCGGGGCCCCATACACAGTAGGGTTAGCAGAGGTGCAGTGACATCCGTCTGCTCCGAGGCCCCATACACAATAGGGTTAGCAGAGGTGCAGGGACATCCGTCTGCTCTGGGGCCACATACACAGTAGGGTTAGCAGAGGTGCAGTGACATCTGCTCCGGGGCCACATACGCAGTAGGGTTAGCAGAGGTGCAGTGACATCCGTCTGCTCTGGGGCCCCATACACAGTAGGGTTAGCAGAGGTGCAGTGACATCAGTCTGCTCTGGGGCCCCATACACAGTAGGGTTAGCAGAGGTGCAGTGACATCTGTCTGCTTTTTCACAATGGCAGCATTTATCCTTTTTTCTTTTCAGCACAGCAGCCACCAACAGTTCACAAACTGCATAGTTTCTGAAATACTGCCAGAAATACAGGCAGTCCCCGGGTTACAAGCAGGATAGGGACACTAGGCTTGTTCTTAAGTTGAATTTGTATGTAAGTCGGAACAGGTATATTTATTAAATGTAACTCCAGCACAAAAGTTTTTTTTTTTCCGTTTTGGATAGTGCAGGGAAGGGGTTTTACATTTGTTTTGCTGTCTGTGTCCCTGTGAAGAAGCTTTTCACCTTATGGTCACCTCGTGCGCTGCTGTGGCATGCTGGAACTTGTCGTTCCACAGCTTCTATCTGCTGTGGAACATGGAACAACAAGTGCCAGCATTCCACATAAGTCTCTGTTTGTAATTAGTGGACAGATGTAAGTCGGGGACTGCCTGTACAGTCTTCCTGTTAGACAGTTTTGATAAATGAGGCCCATTGTATGATTGGCCAGTGCTGCCATAATCTGCTGGTTTGGCACCAATAATCTCACATCAGTGCCCAGCCTGACGCCTTTGCTCCTCTGTCGCTTTTTATTTCAGGATCTGCTGCGGTGCACAGCCTTCGCAACAGCAGATGAATTTCACCTGGGCACCCTGTGTCACGATCTGGCATCTCATGGCTACTGTGAACTGCCAAGCTTGCCCCGGGGTAAGCCATAGATCCATCTTTATGTAATGTTTCTGTTCATTACTGTTGTCTGTGTTTAACCCCTTCCCGACAATGGACATACTGATAAGTCCTATTGTTGGTAAGGTCCGACCTAGTAGGCTTACTCATTATTTCCAATACATAGGAGGCTGGTGTCACCGGCTAATTGCAATTCACACCTGCCGCTAATAGCAGGGAACAGAGCCAGCTTTGTTCCCGGCTGTTTAACCATTTAGATGCTGTAGTGTCTAAATGGAGGAGAAACTTTGCTGTACACCGCTACTTACTCCAAACGCCACCCCATGGTGAAATTGCAGGGTGCTGATCCGTTATCAAGACAGCTGGAAGCCTGATGAAGGTTTCCATGGCCGCCATGTTTTCATTTTTATTGCTTCCTGAACCTGGCAGGAAGGAATAGAAACGCCATCTTGGTACACCCTTTTGCACTGTTTATATTATGCAGAAGGGTGTGCAGACAATTGACCCCCTATTGGTCAAGTTCCTTGAGGGGACTAAATGTTAGTATATAAAATAAGAAAATAATTTTTTTTTTTAAGTATACAACAAAATTAAAAATATGTTTTAAGTTTGAGTTTAAGTGTAAAAAAAATTTAAAAATGTTTTAAGTTAAAAAAAAATGAAAAAAATAAAATGATTGATATCGCCTGATCTGTAAGAGTCTGTTCTATTAAAATATATTCTTCACAGGTAAATCAAATTGATCTCTCATAAAACTTAACTTTTAATAATTCTCTTAAAAAATGTATAGAGCAGAAGCAAACAGGCAGTATGTAATACAACACTATTATAATTGACAAAAACTCACCAAAACTCACCTCAGCATTGGTTGGTATTCTATCCACATATTGTCTATACCGTGGGATCTCCTTCAGGGAGCTGACAAATGAATATGCAGAGTATTTAATAATACCCTGCACTCACCCTGTCTTACATCCTATATTCTTTCCCTTAACAGAATGCCAGTCCCGAGAAGGGCGACCCTGTATCACTCGCCCTGGGAATACCCTACGAATAGCCCTATAGATAAAGAATGTAAAGCGTATTATCCCAAAGTATTTAAAGTACCAAATGCGTATCAGCCAACAATAGTTGCCATCATCAGTGGGATACACTAAGGTTACGTTCACACGTTTCAGGACGTATTTTGGGGCGTAATTGTGCTGCAATACACCCCAAAGTACGTACTGTAACTATGGTAATCATAGCTGTCATAGAGAGCCATGATTACCTCCCATCTTCCCCAATGCATATTTCTTGTCACTTCTTCCCAGCCTTTACAAGGCAGAGATAATGGAGGTGAATGAGAACAGCCCTCCCCGCCCCTTAGAAGAATGCGCGGGCCAGCACGTACGTCTAATCACCCGGCGTCTTGCAGCGCGTACAGTGAATGTACCCTAATACTATAGTATATGTGCCAGTAAATCTAACAAAAGTACAAAACACAAAATACAGACAAAACTAGCATATGGCCAGATGTGGGTTAGTCACCTCCAAATATAACATCACTTATCCCATACGCTGAACACTGTAAAAACCCCAAAAATCCAAACTCAAAATTTAGGGGTTTTTTTTTGGGGGGGGGGGTTATTTCACATCCCTTAAAGATAGAATAAACAGTGAGCAAAATTTGCATGTATCCCAAAATGGTACCAATAAAAATGACACTTTAGCCCGCAAAAAATGAGCCCTCGCTCAGGTTCATAAGTGGAAGTACAAAAAAGTTATTTGTCGTCGAAAATGGCGCCGTGGCGCAAATTTAAGACATAGAGAATGCTTGTATTTCTTTTACAGAACTAAAACATCGCAAAACCCTATATATCTGGTTTCACCGGAATCATATCAAACTGCAGAATGCAGATGACACATCAAGTACGTTTTTTTGACATTTCACTCTACTTAGAATTTTTTTTTTCAGTTTCCCAGTTTTTTCTGTGGTCCGGTCAATGACCCCCATTTTCACCGTTGGCCCAAGACAGCATTGTGGTTGCCCTCAAAGGGCCAGTGTAGGGTGGCTAGGTGCCTTGGTAGGGCTGTCGAGCTGTGCCACCAGCTCGGGTCTTGAGTTTGACACCTGTGCTCTAGGGGATATGAACATGCAATCTCTTGGTCGCTTGTACTTCATTCTGTATGACTATTCGGTTGCATTATACAGTTATTTATTTCATCTCCCATCACAGCCTGTCTGTACTAACATGGCAACCGATTGGTACCTTATGATCGTGTTGTGGGGGGGGACGATCGGCGTCTGCTATGGATTGTGGTCCCGTTTGCTAGTTATGTAGATGCTACAATGATTGTATTATTGTTCTTCTCTTACAGATGCCTCCAATGTGTTACTGGTAGGAGTGGAGAATGTTTCCAAGGAACACGATCCTGGAGTGATTTTCTTCTTCAGGTACTTGATATAACAGGTCAGATGGTTTTGCTTTGTTTGTTTGGTGTATTAACCCCTTAACGACCGCCCACCGAGTTTAGACGTTGGCAGGTGCGGGTCGTTCGTCTACAGCGACGTCTTCTGGCGTCGCTGCAGACATCGGGGTTTCCGCCGCCCAGTGTCGCAGCTGCGCTGAGATCGGGGCTGTACTACACAGCCCTGATCCCAGAGCATCTCCTGCGAGCACCGCATCCCGGTGCTTTAACCCTTTGATTGCGGCGGTTCGTCACCGCGGCGCAATCAAAGGGTTTCCCCTGCTCTGTCAAGTGATCGGAACACCCGGTGACCCGACAGAGCTCGGGGAACGGCTGCACAGTCAGCCCTGGGGACCTAGAGTGGCTCCAGGACTGTCTGTGTAACAAGCCAGTGACCAGGACAGACTGTGTGCTGTCCTGATCACTGCCTGTGTCAGACTGACACAGATTATAATGTATTAGCATACATGAATATGCTAATACATTGCTAAGTGTAAAAAAAAAAAAATGTAACAGTTCTCCCTTCGTGGGATTTAAAAAAAAAAAAAAAGGAAAAAACATAAAAAGTGTAAAAAAATGAATAAAAAATAAATAATAAAATAAAAATAAATATTTAATACAAAATAGTTGTGCATATATTACACACACAAAAAAACACTACATATATTAGGTATCCACACAACCGTAATAACCTGTAGAATTAATCCAACAAGTTATTAAGTGTTTTTTTAGAAAAAATGTAAAAAAAATTCTGCAATTATTTATAAGTGAATTTAAACTATTCCACCATAAAGTACAACTTGTCTCGAATAAAACGAGGCCTCATACAACTGTGTCATTGAAAATATAAAAAAGTTACAATCGTTGAAACGCAAGGAGGCAAAAACTAAAAAAATGTTCTGGTCATTAACTACTTTTCAGGCCTGGGGCTAAAGGGGTTAAAAGGGGCATAGATGCACAGGATGAGAACATCCTTCTCCCATTATACAAGTCACTGGTCAGACCACACATGGAATATGGGCAGATTTATCAAGGCAGTTGCGCCAGAATTCTGGATCAATTTGCTCCAAAAATAATGTTTTACAAGCTTTACGTCACATTTACTATGTGTTTTAGACAGTTTCAGACGCTTCTGCGTCTCATTTGACAATGGGGGCGTGACCTCGTTTAAAAAGGCGTGGTTTGCGGAAAAGGGGCGTAGCTTAAATGAGACAAAAAATGCGCCAGAATTTTGTCGCAATTTCTAGCATAAAATTAAGCCAACTTAATTGTGGTATAAAGTTAGACTAGACGGTTCTAACCTGCACCAGGTTTATCAACACTATGGTAAATGTGGCGCAGTTTTGGCACCAGTGCACAGAAAAGACATTGTAGAGCTTGAACAGGTTCAAAGGCGGCAACAAAAACAATAAAAGGACTGGGTGGACTGCAATACCCAGAAAGATTAGCAAGATTAGCGAGATTAGGGTTATTTAGTTTAGAGAAAAGACGGCTTCAGGGGCACAAAATAAATTCGTATAAATAGATTAAAGGTCAATATAGAGATCTCTCCCTAGATTTATTTATACCCATTATTGTATCCAGAACAAGGGGCATCTTCCACACCAAGAGGAAAGAAAGTTTCTACATAAACATAGAAAGGTATTCTTTACTGTAAGAGCAGTGAGACTGCAGAACTCGCTGCCAGAGGAACTTGTCATGGTGAATTCACTAACAGAGTTCAAAAAGGGTCTGGATGCATTTCTAGATATAATAATATAACAGGTTATAGTGACCAGGATTCTGGAGAAGGGTCTGGATGCATTTCTAGATGTAATAATATAACAATTTTATAGTGACCAGGATTCTGGAAAAGGGGTCTGGATACATTTCCTAGATGTAATAATATACAAAGTTATAGTGACCAGGATTCTGGAGAAGGTCTGGATACATTTCTAATGTAATAATAGAACAAGTTATAGTGACCAGGATTCTGGAGGGGTGTCTGGATACATCTAGATGTAATAATATAACAGTTATAGTGACCAGGGATTCTGGAGAAGGGTCTGGAACATTTCTAGATGTAATAATATAACAGGTTATAGTGACCAGGATTCTGAGAAAGGTCTGGATACATATTCTAGATGTAATAATATAACAAGTTGTAGTGACCAGGATTCGGAGAAGGGTCTGGATACATTTCTAGATGTAATAATATAACAGGTTATAGTGACCGGGATTCTGGAGAAGGGTCTGGATACATTTCTAGATGTAATAGTATAACAGGGTTTGGAGACATTTCTAGATGTAATAATATAAAAGGTTATAGTGACCAGGATTCTGGAGAAGGGTCTGGATATATTTCTAGATGTAATAATATAACAAGTTATAGTGACCGGGATTCTGGAGAAGGGTCTGGATACATTTCTAGATGTAATAATATAACAAGTTATAGTGACCAGGATTCTGGAGAAGGGTCTGGATACATTTCTAGATGTAATAATATAACAAGTTATAGTGACCAGGATTCTGGAGATAGGTCTGGATACATTTCTAGATGTAATTATATAACATGTTATTGTGTCCTGGATTCTGGAGAAGGGTCTGGATACATTTCTAGATGTAATAATATAACAAGTTATAGTGACTTGGATTCTGGAGAAGGGTCTGGATATATTTCTAGATGTAATAATATAACAAGTTATAGTGACCAGGATTCTGGAGAAGGGTCTGGATACATTTCTAGATGTAATAATATAACAAGTTATAGTGACCAGGATTCTGGAGAAGGGTCTGGATACATTTCTAGATGTAATAATATAACAAGTTATAATAACCAGGATTCTGGAGGTCGTTGATCCAGGGATTTATTCTGATTGCCAGATTGGAGACGGGAAGGAATTTTTTTCCTAAACGAAGGACAATTGGCTTCTACCTCATGGGGGTTTTGCCTTCCTCTGGATCAACACTATAAGACAATAGGCTTAGCAGGATGGACGTAGTCTTTTTTTCGGCCTTACAAACTATGTAACTATGTCAGATTTCTACAAAATTGTTAAAAAATGTGTCCAGTTTACAAAAACATTTTTTATAGATTGTATTAGAGAATCCTAAGTTATTAGAGAGTGAAAGGGGCAATTGTTCAGAGTGGAGAGTGGTTACAAAGCAGTGATTGTCCAGAGTTGAGAACCCCTTTAAAAGAGTTTGGTGCTGCAAAGCTACCATCATAGTTTCTTCCCAATCACTGTCAACAACAACATTTCTCCTTCAGACTCTGGAATGAGTTACAATAAAATCAGTCCCTTTTATTTGAAACTGATTATAAAAGATGTAGCAGCATATAAAAAAATGGGTCAAAGTTGACGCTTTTCAAACAGAGTGCTCTTGGTCATTAGTTTCTTCCCATTCACACATTGGTGGTTCTCAAGGATCCCATTAGTCCTCTGATAAGAGGGAAATGTGATGAAGTGTCCATACCCTATACATGTCACCTGACCACAAAAGCCATAGGGCCAGATTTATGAAAAGTGTAGTTGTGGAAAGTATCTTAGATAGTTCTGCGCCAAACTTGAGTTCATGCTTATGATTGAAAGTGTTCTATAAAAACTGTAATGTTGTCCAGCAGTAAAAATAAAACCAACTATTTTGTTTGTTCCTTCTATTAGTCCACTGTGATCCTCACACTTAAAAGGGTCGTCTCACTACATTGATTCATCTTACCTCAGTCCTGTTTTCTTGGTTTCATTTTGAATTCAGGGGCGTGTTTACCGGCTTCTGTTAGGCTGCAGTAGAAGCCAGGTCTGTAGCTATAACAACCAGTGCTGGCAGCCTATCAGGAGAGATCAACAGGTCTGTAGCTATAGCAACCAGTGCTGGCAGCCTATCAGGAGAGATTAAACAGGTCTGTAGCTATAGCGATCTAAGGACCTGATGCAGGCCATACAAGAGGAGATATGTCAGAATAGGTCAGACACTGTTAATGGACACATATTGCAATGTGACTATTTTTGCAAGATCTTTAACATAAAAAGCAATCCTTGTAGTGAGAGAACCCATTTAATATGCCTTGATACTTGGACACGTTTACAATAGTGATATAAGATGAAATTCCGGCAGTCTGTATGTTATATGCTATAATTCATGCCTTGGGACCAATGTTCCTATATGAGTTTCACTTAGTTTATATGCTTTATATGAATAGTTTCTCTGTTCATCTGTATTATTTTGCATCCAGCTGCCCAGAGCATTAGGCTCAGTGTTGTCTGCTATTATGTAATGTCATTTTTCTTTCTTGACATGTATACGCCAATGTGGCATACTATGGATGTATCCTTTCTCTTTTCAATAAACTTTATTGTTGATTAAAAAAAAACAACTATTTCTAGATAACCAAAATTAAAAAGCAGTGACGTACACTCCGAAAAACTGACGCGTTTCAAGCTGGACTTGAGTTCCTGTTTATGATCAGAAGCGTGAAACTGCAGTTTATAAATGTGTCACATTACGAGACAAACTGCAGTGCGCCATGACAGTCTCCAGAGACAAATTTTCTCAGCCTCGCCACTTTGAAAATAGCATGGATAAGTGCACTACTTGTGCGCCACATTCTGACGAGCATTATTCATAGATGTGTCTAATCTTACACATGTGGCGTGACAACCCCCCCCTAAGGCTATGTTCACACGGGGGAATTTCGGCGCGCATTTCGCGTCGTATTTGCGCTCTAATACGAGCGAGATGCGCGCCGAAAATACCATAATCCACAGTTCTCATAGAGCACTATGGATTACGCCTCTTCTCCCCGCTCGTAGAATACGACACGCGGGGAGATAAGTTACATGTCAATTACTTACGGCGAATACGCGCCGCGAGTAATGAATGTCTATGGGGCCCCCCCCCCCCCCCGCGTCGCGGGAGTACGCGCTGCTTAGAGCGACTCCCAAATCACCCGGCGTACAGTATTACGCTGTGTGAACATAGCCTTAGGAATTGCCGTGGACAAAAGCATCAAGAATGTCAGATGAAGGCTTCATTTTTGGCAAAAAACTTTAAAACCTGCATCGGACATGGCGCAGCGCGTTTCCTACATTTGGCCCGTAGTGTTCTCACCACGGTTAATGAGATGACATTGCTCAGTACATACATTTATAATGAAGTGGAGCAGACAGACTTTCTTTGACTTATTTGTGTTCCCAATTCAGGCTTCGATGAGAACTGGCTGACTCGTCATTTATTACACAAGCTGGTGATTATTTGATTTTCAGGTTACAACTTCACCTAAAGAGCAGTCGGTCAAAGTCCTGTATTCAAAGTCAGCCTGAGGTTACTCATTGATGCCAGGGCAACGTGTTCTCTCAGGATAGAGGCCTGTATCGGTGGAAGGGTATGTTCACAAAGCTTATACAGGGCGTATAGCAGCGCGTTCTGTGTGCGCCGCTATATACCCGCAGCTTCAGAAAGACGCGCTGGCCAGTGTGTCCTTCAGAAGCGCTTTCACTGTCATTCTGGAAAGTATTAACATGTCGGTTCTTTCCCCGGGCGCGTATTGTGCACTGGGGAAAGAACAGGTAATCATAGCTCTGAATGAGAGATATGAATTACCGTAATGTCGGTCCCTACTTCGGGCATATTGAAGCGCAATTACACGCCAAAGTACAGACCGACATTACGCCGTGTGAACATACCTGCATGGACCTGTAAGCAAAAATTTTTGGTTTTGTTCAATTGCTTCTAATATATATAAAAAAAAAAACTTTGGAAATATTTTAGATTATTAGTCTTTTACTGTTTAGGGTCTACAGCTCCCATGAAGACCTGTCCGTCTCAACGGTGACAGACTACAAACAAATCCTGTGGAGTCTTAGGCTTTGTTCACACAGGGAAATTTCGCCGCGCATTTCGCCGCACATTTGCGCTCTAATATGGGCAAAATGCGCGCCGAAATTACGGTAATCCATAGTTCTCATAGAGAACTATGGATTACGCCTCCTCTCCCCACTCGTACAATACGATCGTATTGTACGCGCGGGGAGATAAGTGACATGTCAATTACGCGAGTAATGCATGTCTATGGGGCCGGCGCACCGCGGGAGTAAGCGCCTGTTAGCGCGAGCTCCCGAAAGACACGTTGTACTGCAGGACGTACTGTACACGCCGCAGTACATCGTGTGAACATACCCTAAGGCTAGGTTCACACGGCTTAAATGCAGGGCGTAATTACGCCCCGCAATTACGCCGTGGGGGCGGGGTGGGTGCGGGGGGCCGGCACCTCGCCGGCCCATAGACTTGCATTACCAGCGGCGCGTATACTCCGCTAGTAATTCACATGTCAATTATCTCCCCACCCGGCGGATTCGTCGAGCAGGGAGAGGAGACGTAATCCATAGTTCTCTATGAGAGCTGTGGATTACCGTAATGACTGGGACGTATTCCAGCCGTAATTTGCGCACTCCGGCGCGTAATTACGGACTGAAATACGTCCAGTTTTAAGCCGTGTGAACATGGCTTTAGAGTATGTTCACACGGCTAATTTTAATGCTGTTTTCAGCACTGTTTTGGGACGTTTTCCGCACCCAAAACAGCGTAAAAAAAAGACTCCAAAATCCCCATTGTTCATTTTGTTTCCTAAGCGGTTTTTACACGGTTTTTCAGGGCTTTGTTTAAACACTGTTTTGGCCACTGAAAAAGAAGCAGCATGTCAACTCTTGAAGCGTGTTTAACTTTGAAAGTCCCTGTAGAATTCAGTGGAAAGCTTCAAAACCTCATTCCACAAGTGTGGCGCGTTTTAGGCGCGGTATTATTTCATTTTATGCTAAAAATCATATTAAATAAATTTTATATATTATGTTATATATTATATACATATAAATAGTAAATATTATAGTATATAAAGTATGTATACTAATGTATACAATTGAAACCAGAAGTTTACATACACTGTATAAAAAGCCCCATCTGCATGTTTTTCTCACTATCTGACATGAAATCAGAATAAACCTTCCCCGTTTTAGGGCAATTAGGAACCAAAATTATTTCTATTTGCAAAATATCAGAATAATGAGAGAGAGAATTTTTAAGACATTTTTATTACTTTCTGCAAAGTCAAAAGTTTCCATACATTTCATTAGTATTTGGTAGCATTGCCCTTAAACTGTATGACTTGGGTAAAATGTTTTGGATCCTTCCACAAGCTTCTCACAATAGTTGGTAGGAATTTTGGCCCATTTCTACTGACAGAACTGGTGTAACTGAGCCATGTTTGGAGGTCACCTTGCTCGCACCTGCCTTTTCAGCTTTGCCCATACATTTCCAATAGGATTGAGATCAGAGCTTTGTGATGGCCACTCCAAAACATTGACTTGGCCACTTTAGCCACTTTGTAACCAGTTTGGCAGTAGCTTCAGGTCATTGTCCATTTGGAAGACACATTTCCACCCAAGCTTTAAGTTCTGTCCTGTGGTCTGATGAAACTAAAATTGAACTGTTTGACCATAATGACCTTAAAAACTTTGGGGGAAAAAGGAGAACTGAACCTAACACCCCATCCCAACGTGAAACACGGGGGGTGGAAAACATCTTTTTGGGGGGGTTTTTTTTTGCTGCAAAAGGGGACTGGTGCACTTCCCCAAATAATGGCACATGAGAAAAGAAATTATGTGGCAATATAAAGCAACCTCAAACATCACCAGAAGTTAAAATTTGGGGGGAAAGGGGTTTTCTAAAGGACAATGACCTGAAGCTACCCCAAACGGGTTACAAAGGGTTTAAGGAAAACCCAATCAATTTTTGGGAGTTGCCATCAAAAAACCCTGACCCAGTCCTTTTAAAAAATTTCTGGGCAAAGCGAAAAGGCAATGCAGCAAGGCACCTACAACATGCTCTTTACACCATTCTTATATGTATGGCAAAAACTTTCTAAACAAAATTTACCACTGCACAAAAACCATAGAAGCGTAAAACCCAAATTTTTTAATAAATACTCAAAAACCTACCAATATCCAAACCTGATACAATACACTAAAAATATTTAGTGGTCCATCGTTTCAAAGTGATAAAAACCCTTAATTTTCCTCACGGGAGTACCCCAAGTCATCACAAGTATATCAGAAGAAGTAAAAGAAATAAACACTAACATACCTGTCATTGTTTTCAATATCCAACATCTTTGTTAACTTTTTCCAAATGTAAGTTAGGCAATCAGCCCTTTTGATGAAAGGAAAAGAATTTTTTCCCTTTTTTTCCAAGGAAGAAGGGGTGAGAATTTCAGTCTCTCATGTGCAAAACGATAGAGACCCCCCCCAAGCCTTGCAGCTGTGATCGCAGAAAAAAGGGGGCCTACAAAGTATTCATTAAGGGGGCAAAATATTGCACCCCCACTTTTCTTTTTTGTTTTTTTTTACAAAAGTTTAAAAACCAATAAAATTTCTTTCCCATTTCCAAAATTTTGGCCCCATTTTATATACTCCCATAGGTAGGTGGATTTTTATTGTCCCCCCACAGTATATGGGGCGGGTTATGGATCCCCCAGCTTTAAAAGGCGGGTTAGGATCCCCCAGCAGAAATATGGCAGGTTATGGGGTCCCCTACGGGTTAGGGGCGGGTTAGGGATCCCCAGTAGGTATATAGGCAGTTATAGATCCCCTTAGGGTAATAGGCATTTATGGACCCCCTGAAGGATTAGGCGGGTTTTTGGGTCCCCCAGCAGTTATATAGGCGGTTTGGGCCCCCCAGCAGAATAGGCATTTTTAGGTCCCCCAGCAGGTATATAGGGTTATTGACCCCCACGGTAAGGGGCAGGTTAGGGGGCCCCTACAGGTAAAAGGGCAGGTTTTAGGTCCCCCACAGTATAAGGCAGGTTATTGATCCCCCACAGGTATATGGGCGGGTTAGGGGGCCCCCAGCAGATATGGGCATTATGGTCCCCTAGCGGGGTTTTTAGGGCAGTTTGGATCCCCCGGGGTATATGCAGGTTTAGGCCCCCCAAAAAGGTATATAGATAGTTTAAAGGCCCACAGCACATATGTAGGAATTTACTCCCCCCTCACGTAACAATAGAAATACCCCCCCCCCTCACAAAAAAAAATACATAAACCCCCCCTCCCTGCACATATAACAATAGATAACAGCCCCCCTCCCTGCACAATAACAAAATAACCCCCCCCCCCGCACATATGACAGAGATAAAGCCCCCCCCCCCACAAAAAAGGGGAGATAATAGCCCCTGCACATAAAACATGATAATAGCCCCTGCACAAAAAATATAATAATACCCCCCCCCTGCAATATACAGTAGATAAAGCCCCCCTCCCTGCACATATAACAAGATAATACCCCCCCCCCCTGCACATAACAGTAGATAATAGCCCCCCTCCCTGCACATTAAGATAGATAATTTTCCCCTCACATATAACAAAAAATAATAGCCCCCCCCTGCACATAAACAGTAATATTACCCCCCTCCCTGCACATAAACAAATAATAGCCCTCCCCCTAAACAAAACATAATATTAGCCCCCCCCCCTGCACATATAACAGTAATAATAGCCCCCCTGCCATATAACAGAAAAAAACCCCCCTCCCGCAATATACATAAAATAGCCCCTCCCTGCACATTTTACAATATATAATACCCCCCCCTCCTGCACATATAAATAGATAATACCCCCCTCCCCACAATAACAGAATAAAGCCCCCCCCCTGCACTAAAACATGATAAAGCCCCCCCCCCTGCACATATAACAGAGAAATAGCCCCCCTCCCTGCAATAAACATAGTAATACCCCCCCTCCCGCCATATAAATAATAATACCCCCCCCCCTCACATATAACGTAGAAATACCCCCCCTCCCTGCACCAATAACAATAGATAATAGCCCCCCCTCCCTGCACAGATAACAGTAATAACAGCCCCCCCCTGCACATATAAAATAAAATAGCCCCCCCCCCCTGCACTATAACAGTAGTAATACCCCTCCCTGCACATATTAAAATAATAATACCCCCCAGCATGAATAGAAAAATTTAAAAATAAGACAATACAGCACTGACCTGACCTCGCTCCCTGCCGCGTCGCGGTCGCTGCCCCGCTTTTTTTCAGCGGTTGACTCCCCCAGCCGCCCGGGCACGTGATGACGCGCACGCCGCCTGGGCTGTGCACATCCTGACTGCGCCACAAAATTACTCCGCGAGCCTCTGCCCGCTAAAAGCACAACTGTATGTGCGTCCGGCGGCCCGCACAACATTATCCCGCCCCCCGCTGCCGCCCCAAAGGGTCCTAAACCAAAGCCATAGTTTAGCGACTGGTACGGCTTAGGACCCAACATCGGGGGCGGCGGGGGATAGCGCGGCGCCGGGGACTTCAATATAGAGATCTCTCCCCTAATTTTTTTAATACCCTATTGTATCCAAAAAAGGGGGGCGTCTTCCACACCAAGAGGAAAGAAATTTCTACAAAACATAGAAAGGATTCTTTACTGTAAGAGCAGGAGACGGGAACCTCTGGCAAGGAACTTGTCGGGGTGAATTCACTAAAATTTTCAAAAAGGGTCGGATACTTTTTTAGATTAATAATAAAACAAGTTATAGTGACAAGGATTCGGAGAAGGGTCGGGATACATTCAATGTAATACATAACAGGTTATATACCAGGATTCTGGAGAAGGTCTGATCTTTTTCTAGATTAATAATAAACAATTATAGTGACCAGATTCGGAAAGGGGTCTGAATACTTTTCTAATGAAATAATAAATAATTATAGTGACCAGATTCTGGAGAAGGGTTTGGTTACATTTCAATTTAATAATAAACAAAGTTATTGACCGGGATTCGGAAAGGGGTTTTTGGATCATTTCTAGATTAATAATATAACAAGTTAAGGACCAGGATTCGGGGAGAAGGGTCTGGATACATTTCTAGATTAATAATAGAACAAGTTATAGTACCAGGATTCTGGAAAGGGTCGGGATACATTCCTAATTAATAATATAACAAGTTATAGTGACCGGGATCTGAGAAGGGCTGGATACATTTCTAATGAATAATAAACAAGTTAAACCAGGATTCTGGGAAGGGCTGGATAAAATTCAATGTAAAAATAAAACAATTATAGTGCCCGGGGTTTTGGAGAAGGGGTCTGGATACATTAGATGTAATAAAAACAATTTTAATGTGACCGGTTTCTGGAGAAGGCGGATACATTCTAATGAATAATAGAAAAATTTTATAGACCAGGATTCTGGAAAGGGGTTTGGATACTTTTCTAGAGAAATAATAAAAAATTTTATAGTGAAAAGGGATTCGGAAAGGGGCCGAACTTTTCTAATGAAATAATAAAAAAGTTAAGGACCGGATTTGGAGAAGGGTTTGGATCATTTCTAGATAAAATAAAATAACAAGTTACAGTACCGGGTTTCGGAGAAGGGCTGGAACATTTCAAGATGTAATAATTAACAAGTTATAGTGACCGGGTTTCGGAGAAGGGTCGGGAACATTTCTAGATGTAAAAAATAACAAGAATGCCCGGGATTCGGGAGTTGTTGACCAGGGATTTATTCTGATTGCCAGAGGGAGAGGGGGAAAAAAAAATTTTTTTCCTAAACGAAAGGGCAATTTCTTTCTACCTCTTGGGGGTTTTGCCTTCCTCTGGATCAACACTTAAGCAATAGGGTTAGCGGAGGGGCAAGTCTTTTTTTCGGCCTTACAAACATGTAACATGCAATTTCTACAAAATTGTTAAAAAAAAGTGTCCCTTTTTCAAAAACATTTTTTTTAGATTTATTTAAAAATCCTAAATTTTTTAAAAGTGAAAGGGGCAATTTTCAGAGGAAGGTTACAAGAGCCCCTTCTCGGAGATCGTCCGTCCGCATTACATTGACAACCATTCATTTTTAATGGACACTGTGAAGCTTCATTTTCCCCCGTGGGGGTTTCGCAGGAAAAATTTAACACTTCTTTCCCGGGTTTTTTAAGATTACAGCCAATTGCTGGGGGTCCCAGCTGGGAGACACTTTGCATTTTCTTTTTTCCAGGAAACCATAATAAGCAGTGATTGTCCAGAGTTAAACCCCTTTTAAAAAAGTTTTGGGGCTGCAAATACCACATATTTTTTCCCCAATCACTGTCAAAAACAACATTTCTCCAGCAAACTCTGGGAAAAATTATATTAAAATCAATCCATTTATTTGGGAAAACCCGTTAAAAAAGACATAGCTGCGTATCAAAAAATGGGTCAAAGTTGGCGTTTCGGCAGATGCCTTGGGCATTAGTTTCTCCCATTCACACATTTGGGGGTTCTCAAGATCCCATTATCCCGGGTAAAAGGGGGAAAAGTGATGAAGTGTCCAACCCCATACTGTTACCTGAAAAACAAAAACCCTAGGGCCAATTTATGAAAAATGTATTGTGGGAAAAAGAATTTTAATATTCTTTCGCCAAACTTGAGTTCATGCTTATGATTGAAAGTGTTCTAAAAAACTGAAGTTGCCCCCATAAAAAATAAAAACCAAACTATTTTTTTTTTTCCTTCTATTAATCCACTGTGATCCTCACACTAAAAGGGGTTTTTCACTACATTATTCACTCCCCCCAGCCGTTTTCTTGGTTTTCATTTTTTAATTCAGGGGGTTTAAAAAAGCTTCTGTTTTGGCTGCAGTAAAGCCAGGGCTGTACTATAACAACCAGTCGGCAGCCTATCAGGGGAAACAACATTTTTAGCTAACCCATGCTGGCGCCTTCAGGAGAGATTAAACAGGCTGTACAAGCGATCTAAGGCCTATGCGGCCATACAAAGGGGAAATGCAAATAGGTCAGACAGTTAAAGGACACATATTGCAATGTACATTTTGCAAGAACTTTAACAAAAAAGCAATCCTGAGTGAGAAACCCATTTTAATATCTTGATCTTGGACCGTTTACAATAGGGATAAAAAAGAAATTCCGGGAGCTGTATTTATTTGCATAATTCATGCCTGGGACCCAAAGTTCCTAAAGATTTCACTTTTTTTATATGCTTTAAAATGAATAGTTTCTCTGTTTATCTGTATTTTTTTTGCATCCAGCGCCCAAGCATTTGGCTCATGTTGTCTGCTTTAAAGTAATGTCATTTTTCTTTTTTACATGTAACGCAAGTGGATACTAGGGATGTATCCTTTCTCTTTCTAAACTTTATTGTTGATTAAAAAAAAAACAATATTTTAGTAACCAAAATTAAAAAGCGGACGTACAATCCGAAAAACTGACGGTTTCAAGCTGGACTTGATTCCCTTTTTATGATCAAACTAAAAACGCAGTTTAAAGTTCACATCGAGAAAATTTCAGTCCCCATGACATCTCCAGAGACAATTTTCTCCCCTCCCCCTTTTGAAAATGCAGGGATAAGTGCACTATTTGTGCGCCACATTCTGACGAGCATTATTCATAGATGGTCTAATCTTACACAGGGGGCGTGAAAAACCCCCCTTAGGCTATGTTCACAGGGGGGAATTTCGGCGTGCATTTTGCGTCGTATTTGCCTCTAAACGAGCGAGATCGCGCCGAAAAACCGTAATCCCAGTTTCATAGACACAAAGGTTTACGCCTCTTTCCCCGCCGTAAATCGACACGCGGGGAGAAAAGTTCATGTCAATTCTTACGGCAAACGCCCGCAAGTAATGAAGTCTAAGGGGCCCCCCCCCCCCCCCCCGCGTCGCGGGAGTCCCGCGCTGCTTAGAGCGATTCCCAAATCACCCGGGGCGTACAGTTTACCTGTGTAACATAGCCTTGGAATTGCCGTGGACAAAAGCATCAAAAATGTCGATGAAGGGCTTCATTTTTGGCAAAAAATTTTAAACTTACATCGGACATGGCGCACGCTTTTCATACTTTGGGCCCCGTAGTGTTCTCCCAGGGTTTAAAATAGATAAATTTGCTCAGTAATCATTTATAAAAAGGGGGGACAACAAAACTTCTTTGACTTTTGTGTTTTCCCAAATTCGGGGCTTCATGAGAATGGCTGACTCGTATTTATTACACAATCGGTGATTTTTTTATTTTCGGGTTACAACTTCACCTAAAGAGCGTCGGCAAAGTCCTGATTCAAAGTCAGCCTGGGGTTACTGATTATCCCCAGGGCAAGTTTTTCTCTCAGGTAGAGGCCGTGTCGGGGAAAGGTATTTCACATACTTAACGGGGCGTAAGAGCGCTTTTCTGTGTCCCCGTATATACCCGCAACTTCAGAAAGCCGCGCTGGCCATGTGCCCTTTTCAAAGCACTTTCACTGTCATTCGGAAAGATTAACATGCGGTTTTTTCCCCCGCGTATGTGCACGGGGAAAAGAACGGGAAATCAAGCTCTGAATGGAGATATAAATTTACGTAATTCGGCCCTACTTCGGGCAATTGAAGCGAAATTTACACGCCAAAGTACAGACCGACATTCGCCGTTGAACAAAACCTCATGGCCCTGTAACAAAAATTTTTGGTTTTGTTTTGTTCCTTTTTGCTTCAAATATAAAAAAAAAAAAAATTTTGGGAAAATATTTTTAGTTTATTGTTTTTTACTGTTTAGGGTCTACAGCTCCCATAAACCCGTCCGTCTAAACGGTGACAGACTACAAACAATCCGTGGGTCTTAGGCTTTGTTCACCGGGAAATTTTCGCCGGCTTTCGCCGCACCATTTGCGTCTAATATGGCAAAATGGCGCCAAAATTTAGGGTAACCTATTCTCATAGAAACAGGATTACGCCCCCTCTCCCCACTGTACAAAACGATCGATTTCGCGCGGGGAAAAGTGACATGTCAATTACGCGAGTAATGATGTCTATTGGGCCGCCCCGGGGGTAACGCCTGTTAGCGCAGCTCCCCAAAAACCTTGTATGCAGGTACTGGAAAAAGCCGCAGTACACGTGTAACAAACCAAGGCAGGTTCACACGGCTTAAATGCGGGCGTAATTACCCCCCCAATTACGCCTGGGGGCGGGTGGGGGGGGGGCCGGCACCCTCGCCCCCCCCATAGACTTGCATTAAACCACGGCGCGTAACTCCGCATAATTCACCAGTCAATTTCCCCCACCCCCCGGGTTCGTCGAGCAGAGAGGAGACTATTTCCCCGTAATGACTGGGACGTATTCCAGCCGTAATTTGCGCACTCCGGCGCGTAATTACGGACTGAAATACGTGCAGTTTTAAGCTGTGTGAACATGGCTTTAGAGTATGTTCACACGGCTAATTTTAATGCTGTTTTCAGCACTGTTTTGGGACGTTTTCCGCACCCAAAACAGCATAAAAAAAGACTCCAAAATCCCCATTGTTCATTTTGTTTCCTAAGCGGTTTTTACACGGTTTTTCAGGGTTTTGTTTAAACACTGTTTTGGCCACTGAAAAAGAAGCATCGTGTCAACTCTTGAAGCGTGTTAAACTTTGAAAGTCCCTGTAGAATTCAGTTGAAAGCTTCAAAACCTCATTCCACAAGTGTGGCGCGTTTTAGGCGCGGTATTTCATTTTATGCTAAAAAAATCATATTAAATAAATTTTATATATTATGTTATATTATATACATATATATAGTAAATATTATAGTATATAAAGTATGTGTACTAATGTATACAGTTGAAACCAGAAGTTTCCATACACTATATATAAAGCCCCATCTGCAGGTTTTTCTCACCATCTGACATGAAATCAGAATAAACCTTCCCCGTTTTAGATCAATTAGGAACCAAAATTATTTATATTTGCAAAATATCAAAATATGAGAGAGAGAATTTTTAAGACATTTTTATTACTTTCTGCAAAGTCAAAAGTTTCCATACATTTCATTAGTATTTGGTAGCATTGCCCTTAAACTGTATGACTTGGGTAAAACGTTTTGGATCCTTCCACAAGCTTCTCACAATAGTTGGTAGGAATTTTGGCCCATTTCTCCTGACAGAACTGGTGTAACTGAGCCATGTTTGGAGGTCACCTTACTCGCTGCTGCCTTTTCAGCTTTGCCCATACATTTTCAATAGGACTGAGATCAGAGCTTTGTGATGTCCTCTCCAAAACATTAACTTGATTAAGCCACTTTGTAACCAGTTTGGCAGTAGCTTCGGGTCATTGTCCATTTGGAAGACACATTTCCACCCAAGCTTTAAGTTCTGTCCTGTGGTCTGATGAAACTAAAATTGAACTGTTTGACCATAATGACCTACATTACGTTTGGAGGAAAAAGGGAGAAGCTTGGAAGCCTAACGACACCATCCCAACTGTGAAACACAGGGGTGGTAACATCATGTTGTGGGGTTGTTTTGCTGCAGGAGGGACTGGTGCACTTCACAAAATAGATGGCATCATGAGAAAAGAAGATTATGTGGCAATACTGAAGCAACATCTCAAGACATCAGCCAGGAAGTTAAAATTTGGGCGGAAATGAGTCTTCTAAATGGACAATGACCTGAAGCTACTGCCAAACTGGTTACAAAGTGGCTTAAGGAGAACCAAGTCAATGTTTTGGAGTTGCCATCACAAAACCCTGATCTCAGTCCTATTGAAAATTTCTGGGCAAAGCTGAAAAGGCAGATGCGAGCAAGGCGACCTACAAACATGGCTCAGTTACACCAGTTCTGTATATGTATGGCAAAAACTCTTCTCAACTAAATTACCACTGCACAAAAACTCTATAGAAGCGTAAAATCTAATTTTTAGTCAATACATCTAAAACCTACCATAGTAGTCCAAACCTGATACAAGTACACTAAAAATAGGTAGTGGTCCATCGATTCAAAGTGATGAATAACCTTAATATTCCTCAGTCAGGAGGTACACCCAAGTCATCACATAAGTATATCAGAAGAAGTGAAAGAAATAAACACTTACATGACCTGTCATTGATTGCAGGTATCCAACATCTTTGTTAACATTTCCATATGTATAGTTAGGCAATCAGTCCTTTTGATGAAAGGGAAATGAATTTTTTTCCTGTTTTCCAAGGAAGAATGGGTGAGAATTTCAGTCTCTCGATGTGCAAAACTGATAGAGACCTACCCCAAGCGACTTGCAGCTGTGATCGCAGCAAAAGGTGGCGCTACAAAGTATTCACTAAAGGGGGCTGAATAATATTGCACGCCCCACTTTTCAGTTTTGTATTTTTTACAAAAGTTTAAAATATCCAATAAAATTCGTTCCACTTCACAATTGTGTCCCACTTTTTTTGATTCGAATAGAAATACACCTCCCGTACGTGGTTGGGTGATGGAAAACTACAAAAAAGAGAAGCGCAAATCGGGTCCTTTGATAGTAACCACTGTATATCAGGGTAGGTCAGGTGCTCACCTTATTCGGCTGTACTTAAAGGGGTTGTCTCGCTACAAAGAATAGCTTTCAAATTGTAGGGGACACAAAATAAAGACATTTTCCAAATATATTGCTTTGTTCCTCTGTTTTCCCTAAGGAGATACAAGTGAATTTATGACCTCCCTGGCTATTTCAGTTCCCTCAGTAACTGACCTGTAAACAATTCTCCCCCTGCTGTTTGTTCAATGAGATAACAGTGAGTGACATCATCACACAGGTCACAGCAGTGTCCTGTGCTGCTCAGCAGTAAAAAGCTTGATTTATGTAAAATAAACAGAACTGTAATTAGGGCTTTTGTTTTGGGGATCAGATAAGAAGTCCTGTTAGTAGTTTGAGAAGCTAATCTGATCTAATTAGCATCTGAAAGCACAGCACAGCACCAAGCTGTACAAGCATGGAGCTGTATGCAAATGAGTCAGTCTGAACCAGGAAGTGACAGAGTATTTCATTCATGCATTCTCTGAAACTCTGAAGGGAGACAACTCCTTTAATCCACGGTACAGCACGTTTGAACGCCTTATCTATCACCGGTGGATAGGGAAAAGCAGCTCCCGTCCGTTCCCGCCGATGGCTACCCACGAGGACGCCGAGGTCAGTGAATGAAGGAAGAAGTAACTTGAATGAACCCACAAGGAGTTTTTATTCTAGGTTACTATTGGGAAACCTTAAGAATAGAGCGCTAAGAAGTGAGCACTATGGCTACAAGAAATAAAGGAATTGGATAATTTATTGCATGTTACGCGTTTCGCGGGAGGCTGTCCCGCTTCCTCAAACATGCACAAAATGTCAACTGATACAACTTATATACACAATTAATCCTCAAAACGAGGTTCCATGGTAAACAAAGGAACATCCATTCAAAGAAAGCTCCATTCATAAAAAGAGGATATGTTCTCCAATTAATATCAGTAAAACTTTTTAACGCATAAACAACAATAATACAAATACACATAAAAGACAGTATAAATTATACCACTATATGTATAATATAAAAAAAATATTAGCTATATTTATTACATGAACATTAAAATATAACAATAAAAAATAAGGTTAATACTATTATACTATCTAAAATATATGTTATATATAAAGACATTCAGAATTATTTATATTTACTAGATAATAGCTTTCTGTACCTCATTAAGGCCATGAGGTCTTAAAGTTCTGAGTTTTTATATCCAATAGACTTGACGCTTACCCAACGTTCTTGCTCGATCTGCACTGTTGGGAGGTATCCGCTCAATATAGAGAAATCAGGATCCCTGCTGTTGTGTACCTCCAGAAGATGTCTAGGCAGGCTGTAAAGGAGTCTACCATGGCGTATATCATACCTATGGTTTATAAGTCTCCTAGACAGTTTTGTAGAAGTTTTGCCTACATATTGCACATTGCAACTGCATGTTATTAAATATATTACATAGTCGCTAGAACATGTTAGATGTTCCTTAATTCTAAAGGATTCCCCAGTTGCCGTGGATTTAAAGGGTTTTTGCCAGGACGTGCCTTATCTGCTAAGAAGCAAATGTAAACAAGCCTGGGAGCTGAGAGAGAGAGACACAGCCAGAGCACAGAGCTGCATAAGGGATCGTGTGAAATGTTCACTCAAGTAGATCAAAGGTGTTTTTGGGGATTTGTCTAAAAAGCACATTTTTCCCCAGGCTTGAAAGCTTCTTCTTGATTTCTGTATAGATAACGGATCTTCTCAAGAAATTTTCACACTTCAACTAGTACTGTAGATAAAAAATGTTTTTTGGGGCGATTTGGCAACTCTTCGTATAAGACCTCACTAGCCTTATTGTGATCCCCTATCCCCCCTGCCTCCCTCCCTCCCCTTGTGTCCCCCCTTTCCCCCCGTTTTTTTATTTTTTTTTTTTTTTATTTTTTTGTTTGTTTTTTTGGGTGTTTTGTTCTTTGTTGTTGTTGTCCCCTTTCCCTTTCCCCTCTCCATACCCGTCCTTTTTCCCCCCATGGCTAGGTCCCCAATACAAATATACCTACAAAATCATGATGTGCCCATTTAGAGTACTTTTTTTAAAAGTTAATGCTCATGTCTTTAAGTTTTGCTTCTGTAAAATTGCTTTTGTGATTTGTATCTTGTTTTGTAAATAAAGCTACTTTTTGAAAAAAAAGTCACTCAAATAATCAAACTAAATTTGGGGGATTCTTTTCAAAAGCAACACCTTTTCTCCACAGCACTTGAAAGTTTCTTATGTTCTCTGTCTCAGTAAAGCGGGGATCTACTAGATAATCCACCAAACAGTGGATTCTGTATTCAAAAAACAACATACCGTATATACTCGAGTATAAGCCGACCCGAGTATAAGCCGAGGCACCTACTTTTGCCACCAAAAACGGGAAAGCTTATTGACTCGAGTATAAGCCTAGGGTGGAAAATGCAGCGGCTACTGGTAAATATCAAAAATAAAAATGGATACCAATAAAATTACATAGGCAGTTTAATGTCCCCCATAGGCAGGTATAGGCAGGTTTATGTCCCCCATAGGCAGTTATAGGCAGGTTTATGTCCCCCATAGGCAGTTATATGTCCTTATAGGCAGGTAATAGGCAGGTTATAGGAAGGTATATGTTCTAATAGGTAGGGTATAGGCTGGGTATAAGCTAGGTATAGGCAGGTATAGGCTAGGTATAGGCTGGGTATAGGCTAGGTATAGGCTGGGTATAGGCTAGGTATAGGCTAGTATAGTCAGGTATATGCTAGGTATAGGCAGGTAATGGCTAGGTATAGGCTGGTATAGTCAGGTATAGGCTAGGTATAGGCTGGTATAGGCAGGTAAAGGCTAGGTATAGGCTGGTATAGGCTAGGTATAGTCAAGTATAGGCTAGGTATAGTCAAGTATAGGCTAGGTACAGGCAGGTAATAAAAAAACAAACACTTACCTGACTCCCTCACTGCTCCGCCTCCTCGCTGTCTGGCCTCCCGCGCGCTCTCCTGCATCTTTTTCGGCACAGGCGGGTGATGTCATCAGCGTGCAGCCGCGAGTCTGCGGCCGCCCGGAGTCCACTGCGGAGCAGGGAGCGCTCGCTCTCTGCCCCGCAGTGGTATCTTCCCCTCTATGCGCTCCGGAGGAGTCGCATATAGGGGAAGAGATCACCGACAGCGACGGGCCACAGCAGTGCCCGTCGCTGTCGGCTGTGCTCGGGATTCTGCTATATGCGCTCCCTAAGGAGTCGCATGTAGCAGAAGTGTCCCTGCCGGTGCCGGGGCCATCGCCGACAGTGACTCGAGTATAAGCCGAGGAGGGATTTTTCAGCACATTTTTTGTGCTGAAAAACTCGGCTTATACTCGAGTATATACGGTCTTTCTACCCGGTGCCTTGAAAGGTTCTGGAGGTCAGACTCATCAGATAAGAAGCTTTCTCTGCGCAAGCCCGCCACCAGCTCTTGTCAGGTCGTATATAGTAGAATCTTTGAAGTAACTAAGGGCAGGTAAGGCAGCCTATAGCTCTCTCAGGCTTCACTTTTTGTAATCACATATATTTAGAAAAGTGATTAAATACCCATTTTGGAGGATCCCACATCAACATTACATCGTGGCAAAACCCCTTTAAAGTTGCCCGTAACAATCTGTTTACAACATTTGCAGATTGGATTATGACAAGGTGAAGAACCGTTATTTTTCTCTTTATTTGTGGTTTCACTTGTTGTTGATTCTTCACAAAAAATCAAATTTTATGTTTGAAGCCTGAAGTGTGGCAAAAGGTTGAAAAGTTCAAGGGGGCCGAATACTTTTGCAAGGCACTGTATAAGATCATATCGTATTGCTCATTCTTCTTCATACTTTCTTCTTACAGGGAAGGCGCAGTCGTGTTTTGGAACATAGAAGAGAGAACTGTAAGTACATTTCCCATCAGGACAGCATGTATTCTTATACCGTCCTCGCCGGGATACAATTGTAGCAAACCCTCAGCTGTGAGAAGTATTGAGCCTGGTTCATATTTGTATCGGAGATTGTATTCGAAGCCTCCATCACAGAGGTGGACCCGGACCCGTTTGACAACGGACACCAGTGGTGCTTGACAGACCCCTGTGACTATAATGGGGTTGGTTAGGTTTCCGCCATTGTAAAAGAAAAAATTGTGCAGGATGTTTTCACAACGGAATCTCTGATGGAGATGTGAACTAGCCCTTAGGTCCTTAGCAGTTTTTTAACCCAATGATCATGTCCACCTTAAAAAAAACATGCATGGATATGTACAATGTATCGCTGCTTCCATCTGTATTGACCGTCTCCAGTTTACACAGCTGAGGGGTTGTTACAGTGTGTTAGTGTTAAATGTCATCTGAATCCTACAGCGATTACCAATCTCTCTAGATTGTTGGCTGTTACCTACACTGATGGACTGGAAACAATGAATTTACTCAAAGCAAGCAGAGATCTTGAAAATGTTCAGGACTTTTAAGGCAAAGTGTATTAGAGAGTTGTATGACTCTTACATAGGAGTCCTTGAAGTGAATGACTGCTGTGTTTTTTTTGTATCCTGTAGCTATTTTGTGTGTATTTTTGGATTTCAGATGAAACACGTGATGCAGATTCTGGAGCGCCATGAAATTCAGCCGTACGAGGTGGCGCTGGTTCACTGGGAGAACGAAGAGATAAATTATAGCTTTGGAGAGTAAGATTTATTCCTCTGAGACTTTATTGAGCCAGGTTGTGTTGTTTATGTGATACAGGATGAATTATGTACTACAGTAATACAAAGTCGAGTCACATTATTATGTCACTGCACCTCTGCTAATACTACTGCTTATGGGGCCCGAAGCAGACGGATGTCACTGCACCTCTGCTAACCCTGCTGTGTATGGGGCCCTGGAGCAGAGGAATGTCACTGCACCTCTGCTAACCCTACTGTGTATGGGGCCCGAGAGCAGACGGATGTCACGGAAACACTGCTAACCCTGCTGTGTGTGGGGCCCTGAGCAGAAGAATGTCACTGCACATCTGCTAAACATACTGTGTATGGGGCCCCGAAGCAGACGGATGTCCCTGCACCTCTGCTAACCCTCCTGTTTATGGGCTCCAGAGCAGACGGATGTCACTGCACCTCTGCACACCCTGCTGTGTATGGGGCCCTGGAGCAGACGGATGTCACTGAACCCTCTGCTAACCTACTGTGTATGGGCCCGAAGCAACGGATGCATGCCCTCTGATAACCCTGCTGTGTAGGGCCGAAGCAGACAGATGTCCTGCACCTCTGAATAACCCTACAGTGTATGGGGACCGGAGCAGACGGATGTCACTGCACCTCTGATAACCCTGCTGTGTATGGGGCCCGAAGCAGACGGATGTCACTGCACCTCTGCTAACCTTCTGTGATAGGGGCCCTGGAGCAGACTGATCACGAACCTCGCTAACCTTATGGTATGGTGCCCAGAAGCAGACGTGTCCCTAAACTCTGTAACCCTACGGTATGGGGCACAGAACAGACGGATGTCACTGCACATCTGCTAACCCTACTGTGTATGGGGCCCCGTAGCAGACGGATGTCACTGCACTTCTGCTAACCCTACTGTGTATGGGGCCCGAAGCAGACGGATGTCACTGCACCTCTGCTAACCCTACTGTGTATGGGGCCCCGTAGCAGACCTTATTGAGTCACTCCCAGCCCGTCTAGCTGATGTCTGTGCTGCACTCGGCAGTTACTTTGGATATTAGCTGCTGGTCATAATAATGTGACTACACAGTATAGAAGGTAATTTTGCTTTTATTCCCAGGGGTCACACACGACTTGTGAAAGGAGAAATTGTGCTGAATTCCCAGCTAGAGGTGGATGAGCTCATTCTAGAGAAGTTTGCCTTCTCCAATGCACTTTGCCTGTCTGGTAAGCTCAAACTTATTACATACGCACTGGTTGGGGTCCCAGAGGTCAGACGTCTTGCTTCTGACCTCCATCTATGATTTCCATAATCCCTTATCATGAATTCCAACCAGAGGTTTGACATAGTTCGGGTGTCTCTCAGGGCTGCTGTCAGGACAGAACTGTTGTCAGGGGCCCAAATCAAATAAAAAAACCCCCACAAAAACAGGGACCCTCTCACCTACCTCCTATAAGTGAAATTCACCTGCTGAGTGGGGTAAATAATTTTAGGGGCATAGTGAGGGTCATAATTTCAGTGGTTGTGATATAGTGCATATTATGATAAGACAGGAACGAGGGAGGGGGCCTAGATGCTTTGGCTGTGTGGAGCCCTGAAATTTCTGATGATGTCCCTGTGTCTAGGTATTGATAGACCATATACATCCTGTGATTATTTAGAGTAGTGATTTGTTCAGGGCCTTCTGTCAGTCATTCTGTCTATGAATACTACAACCAGCCTCCTCCCAGCTAAAGTTGAGGATAACAGAGAACAATAGATGTAAATTGGATGCACAGTAAAAGGAGATACAGTTGACCATAAACATAACATTACAATTAAAATGACCGGTGTCCGAATCCCTGATGTACCCCTCCAACGTCCCACCTTGAGGGATGTCACAGAATCGGACACATTATCTGCCTCCATAGATGTAGAAGACACAACTTGGCTGAAGGTGGGGGCCAAAACTGCCCAGGTCCGCACCTGGACTTTCTGGGAATGCCTCCAAACCACCAGGGAATGTCCTTGGACATCCCAAGCATGCCTCCAGATCACCCGGGAATGTCAATGGACCACCCGGGAATGACCCCAGACTGGGAACGCTCCTGGACCACCCAGTATTGCCTCCAGATCACCCGGGAATGTCCTCCCGGGGAACCACCCGGGAAAGTGTACCCCCATGATCCGGGTGGTGAAACGGGCATCCTGGTCCATCCAGGAATGCCTCCAGATCACCTGGGAATGTCCCTGGACCACCCGAGAATGATCCCAGGCTGGTAACGCCCCTGAATCATCCAGGAATGCCTCCATATCACCTGGGAACATCCCTGGACCACCAAGGACTGCCTCCAAACCACCATGGAATGCCCTAGGACGTCCCAAGCATGCCTCCATATCACCTGGGAACGCTCTAGGACAACCCAGGAATGCCTCCAAACCACCTTGAACTGTCCAAAAACGTTCAGTAACACCCATCCCCCCCCCTCCCGCCCACTTTGTGGTCTGACAGGCTGGATGTTGTGCAGGTCTGCTTTAGAAGATCTACTTTGTTTGCTAAACCTTCAAAAAAGTTCATGGGCAACTTGAGTGCCCCCTTAAGTATCTGGCCCATGTCCGTGAATAAATTGTGTCCATGTTATTTGGATGTGTTTTGCAGTGAAGCTGGCGATGTGGGAGTCGACGCTGGATACTTTTGTTGAGTCTATCCAATCCATTCCAGAGGTACGTCCTTGCTCAATGCGTTTCTTGTATTAGTGCCAGTGGTCATGGGATCAGTCAGCGGAGCCCCGCACCCGCAGGTTTACACCATTACTGCATGAGATTTTTGTTGCATGACAGATTCTTAGGCTGTTGCTGGAATTTATTTGGACTATTGTCACCTGTGATGGTTTCCTTAAGAAACACCGTGTTCACGCGGCTTATTTCTCCGTGGATTGGCGCCATACTGCGCGCTGGATTTGCGCTGCAGTACGGCGCCAATCCGTCACAGTAATTACGGTAATCCACCGTTCTCATAGAGAACAGTGGATTCCGTCGCTCCTACCCGCTCAGCGAATCCGCCGGGCGGGGAGAAAGTGACATGCACATTATCCAGGCGCAATACGCGCCGTGGATAATGGAAGTCTATGGGGCCGGCGGCCGCGCCCCCGCCCCTTATTCACGCCGGAATTGCGAGCGCAATCCGGCTCGCAAATCCGGCGTGAATAAGCCGTGTGAACGGGGCCGAAGTGTAACGTCCCCCGTTATCTCTGGAGGTAATATCTACTCATTTCATGTTTCAGATGCTGAAAGCCAGGCAACGGCTGAAGCTGTCGCACGATGACGTGATGCAGAACATTGGGGAGCTGTTTGCACTGAGGTAAATATATGGTGGAGTGAAAGAACGCTACATTCACGGGAACATCACCCCTGTCATCCTGTAGCTGATACTTTACAGTACAAAGCCTGACATGAACGAAAATGTGACTGACTGTGGCTGTGACATCAAGCAGGGGATTCGGCGCTCTGTACGAGGAGCAGATCTGATGCTGATAAGGATATAGTATCAAACTAATTGGCACAGAATCTTGCCAACCTACTTACCGTATATACTCAAGTATAAGCCGACCCGAATATAAGCCGAGGCAGCTACTTTTGCCACAAAAAACTGGGAAAACTTATTGACTCAAGTATAAGCCTAGGGTGGAAAATGCAGCGGCTACTGGTAAATTTAAAAAATAAAATTGGATACCAATAAAATTACATAGGCAGGTATAGGCAGTTCAATATCCCCCATAGGCATGTAGATGCAGTTTAATGTCCCCCATAGGCAGGTTATTGGCAGTTTAATGTCCCCCATAGGCAGGTATAGGCAGATATATGTCCCCATAGGCAGGTATATGTCCCCATAGGCAGGTAATAGACAGGTATATGTCCCCCATAAGCAGGTATATGGCCTCAGAGGCAGGTATATGTCCCCATAGGCAGGTTATAGGCAAGTGTCTGGCCCCATAGGCAGGTGTATGGCACCTTAGGCAGGTATATGGCCTCATAGGCAGTTTAAAAAAAAAATGCAGGTACTTACCTCGCTCCCCCGCTGCTCCAACTCCACGGGCGCTCTGCTCCGTCTTTGGCAAAGGCAGGGTGATGTCATCAGGCCGCGCATGCATCGTGATGACACACGCTGCCTTTGCCGGTAACTCCGGACAGCCGCGAGTCTGCGGCCGTCCGGAGTCCACTGCGGAGCAGGGAGCGCGCGCTATATGCTCCGCAGTGGTATTTTCACCTGTATGCACTCTCAGAGGAGTCGCATACAGGGGGAGAGATCACTGACAGCGCCCGGGCCACGGCGGCGCCCGGACGCTGTCGGCTCACTGTCGGCATTCAGCTACTGCGCTCCCTGAGGAGTCGCGTATAGCTGAAGTGTCCCTGCCGGCGCCCGGGCAATCGCAGCGCCCGAGCGTCGACAGTGACTCGAGTATAAGCCGAGGAGGGATTTTTCAGCGTATACTCGAGTATATACGGTAAATATATTTTACAGTATAGCAGTAGAATTTCTGTACTGTATGGTACATTCAATTATGTGTACTGTGTGGGAGTATTATGTGTACTATATAGTGCTTTTAGTACTGTGTAGATTGTGACAATGTTGTTTATGTGTACTGTATGTTGCTTTTAGTTCTGTGTACAGTGTGGCAGTGTTATTTGTGTGAAGTGTATGGTACTTTTAGTTGTGTGCACAGTATGGCTGTATCATGTGTACCATATAATAGTACAGTAGTATTAATTTTGTCAATGGGGTGGGAGTATTGTGTATGCTATATAGTTATTTTAGTTTTATGTACAGTATGGCAGTGTTATCAATGTGCTTATATGGTGCTTTTAGTACTGTTTATAGTATGGCAGTGTTATTTATGTGTACTGTGTGGTGCTTTAAGTTCTGTGGACAGTATGGCAGTTTTATTCATGTATTTTTTTTATTGTGCTTTTAGTTCTGTGTACAATATGGCATTATTATGTGTACCATATAGTAGTATAGTAGTTTTAGTTTTGTCAATGTTGTAGGGGTTTTATGTATACTATATAGTTATCTTAGTTTTATGTACATTTTGGTAGTGTTGTTTATGTGCACAATATGTTGCTTTTAGTTCTGTGTAGAGTATGGCAGTGTTATTTATGTGTACTGCGTGGTACTTTTAGTTCAGTGCACGTATGGCAGTATTATATGCTTAGTATTGAGGTTTGTCACTCTTGGGAATATTGTGTATACTATATAGCTGTTTAGTTTTATGTACAGTATGGCAGTGTTGTTTATGTGTACTATATGGTGTATGAGTATGGCTGAATTACATGTACCTTCTAGTGTTTTTAGTTTTATGTATAGTATGGAAGTATTATGTGTACTATATGGGGCTTTTACCTTTGTGCACAGTATGGAAATGTTATGTGTACTTTTATAGTGCTTTTAGTTTTATGTACAGTATGGCAGCAAAGTCTGTGTGCATCGTATGGTAACATTAACTACTGTATAATGAGGGAAGTGGCTGAGTGTGTGTTTTTTTTTCTCAGACATCGCATAAACCTGAGCTCGGACCTTCTCATAACGCCGGATTTCTACTGGGACAGAGAAAATCTTGAGCACCTCTATGATAAAACTTGCCAATTTCTCAGCATAAACCGTAGAGTGAAGGTGCAATTTTTATAAATCTTATCATCAACGTTTATACAGTCGTAACCACTTCCTGACCCGGCATATTTTTATTTTCTTTAGTACACGCAGGTTTAAACACTTGGGGTGGACATGTATGAAAACTTTCTAGGTCTAAGACTGTCTTTGTTGCCCATAGCAACCAATTAGAGCTCCTCTTTCATCACATATCGTGCTCTGAAAAAAATGAAAGGGGTGCTCTGGTTGGTTGCTATGAGCTCTGACTGGTTACTATGAGCTCTGATTGGTTGCTATGAGCTCTGATTGGTTGCTGTGGGCTCTGATTGGTTCTATGGGCTCTGATTGGTTGCTATGAGCTCTGATTGGTTGCTATGGGCTCTGATTGATTGCTGTGGGCTTTGATTAGTTGCTATGAGTTCTGATTGGTTCCTATGGACTCTGATTGATTGCTGTGAGCTCTGATTGATTGCTGTGAGCTCTGATTGGTTGATTTGGGCTCTGATTGGTTGTTGTGGGCAACAAAGACAGTTTCAGTAATAGGCTGATGTCTGGGGGTCTCCCATGCTTTTGTAACCACCATGAAATAGAGCAGACTTAGGCAATGTTCACACGGCTTAAAACTGGACGTATTTCAGTCCGTAATTACGCGCCGGAGTGCGCAAATTACGGGCTGAAAACGTCCCAGTCATTACGGTAATCCACAGTTCTCATAGAGAACTATGGATTACGTCTCCTCTCGCTGCTCGGTGAATCCGCCAGGCGGGGAGATAAGTGACATGTGAATTACCAGCGGCGTATACGCGCCGCTGGTAATGAATGTCTATGGGCCGGCGAGGTGCCAGCCCCCTGCACCCGCCCCCGCTCCGCCCCCGGCCACACGGCGTAAGTGCGGGGGGCGTAAGTCCGCCCTGCAAATACACCGTGTGCACCTAGCCTCAGGGGGACATGTATGAAAACTGTCTAAGTGTAAGACTTTCTTTATTGCCCATAGCAACCAATCAGAGCTCCCCTTTCATTTTTTCAGAGCACTATATGAAATGAAAGCCGAGCTCTGATTGGTTGGTATGGGCTCTGGTTGCTATGGGCAACAAAGAAAGTCTTAGACCTAGACAGTTTTCATACATGAACACAATACAACATTGGTAGCACTCTAGAAACACTAAAAAACGGTCAAGAGGACACAATAATTTTTGGAACAGCATTTCTGCTACTTTGGAATTTATGAAAAAATTTGAGATTCTTAGTGTACATTTTTGATCAAAACTGTAAATGCCCACCTACCGCCAATTCAGGTGGGAACAAACACTATATTTTACCTCTCTATGTGTCTGTTCAGACCTCCACATTTCAGGGTTAGAAGGTTCCTGCTATAAACCTGATCTGATAAAAAAACAGTGTGCACCGGACTCACTCTTTTTCCTTTACTGCACGGAGTTATATTTTAAAGTTAATATGTAAGGTTTTATTATTTTCTACTTCATTGGTCAACAATTTAAGACATCTTCTCCCTGTATATTCAATGAACAACGAAACATGAAGGTCCTACTGCAAATAGGAAATCATGTGTGAAGGTGCATTCCGGGGTCATGTCCGGATCCGATTTGGCTCAATAATGGGTCCTACAGACCGAGGGCCTTATTAACAGGTTGGACCACTGGGACCTGGAGGTGGACCATGGGAAGGCACCTAGGTCACAGATTAGTTCTGCTTGCCGTTATATAAGTCTACAAGACGCGACAACAGAAATGAGGACTTTACAGACTCTTCCATAAATATACATGAGACATCGTCTTTGATTAGGTCGTTTTATTTTTCGGCAGGACAAACTATTCATAACTGTATTTACAATTATATGTTGTAAACTTTAATATGTGAAAAAGCAATAAAAATTAGTTTTCAAAAAAAAAAAAAATAGTGTGCACCTATACGTTTATTCTGCAAAACGGATGTGCTGACCAGATTTTATATTTTGACTGTTTGTATGGTGAAGTGGTAGTCCCCAGCTTGTATCATGCACTCCACCCACAGGCTTTTTAATCAGATCAGGTTTATATAACAGGAACCTTCTAACCCTGAAATGTGGCGGTCTCAACAGACACAAAGAGAAGTAGCATGTAGCATCGGTTCCCACCTGAATTGCGGTCACCTTGCCGCGGTAGGTGGGCATTTACAGTTTTGATCTTAAATGTACATTAAGAACCTCACATTTTTTCATGTATTCCATAGTAGCAGAAATGCTGTTGCAAAAATTCTTGTGTCCTCTTTGACCGTTTTTTAGTGCCTTTACTGATGTTGTATTGTGTTTGTATAGTTTTTGACTGCCACAACCGTGTGCACCTATACATTTATTTTTCAAAATGACCACATTTTGTATTTTGACAGTTTTCATACACGAGTCCTTTGGTGATTCTACCAATTTTTTTAACCTTTTTCCCATTATATATAAGGTTTTAGTTTTTTTGTTTTTTTTTAATGAGGATCACACACTTATGTACCCAACAAGCCAGCTCAACACACATGACTTCCTTCATGGACTAAGCACTGCTGACATTAAGGCCGTGTTCACACGGCTTATTCCCGACGGATTTGTGAGCCGTGTTGAGCTTACAAATCCGCTGTGAATAAGGGACGGGGGCGGGGCCGGAGCGCGGCGGGGGCGCCGCTCCCGGCCCCATAGACAATGCACTGTTTACGGCGCGTCCGCGCCGTAAATAATGTGCATGTCACTTTCTCCCCCCGCGGCGGATTCGCCGAGGCGGGGGGAGCGACGGATTCCACTGTTCTTATGAGAGCACTGGATTACCGTAATGGCTGCCGCGGATTGGCGCCGTACTGCAGCACAAATCCGGCGCGCAGTACGGCGCCAATCCGCGGCAAAATAAGCCATGTGAACGAGGCCTAAAAGTATTAACTGGTCATAATAATGTGACTTGACTGTGTTGGATGACAACATGAACCTCCAAAAGATCATGGACCTATTTAGCTAAAATGCAGAAGAACTAAACTGTGCTTAGCAGTGGTTCTCCACTCTGGGTGAATACAGGCGGTCCCTGGGTTACGGATGTGATAGGGACTGTAGGTTTGTTCTTAAGTTGAATTTGTATGTAAGTGAGACCAGGTAAATGTAACTCCAGCACAAAAGGTTTTTGTTTTCATTTTGGAAAGTGCAGGGAAGGGTTTTTACATTTGTTTGGCTGTCTGTGCCCCTGTTAAGATTTAACCTCATTTTTACCTCATTTGCTGCTGCTGTGGCATGCTGGAACTTGTCGTTCCACAGCTACTATCTGCTATCACACATGGAACTTCAAGTGCCAGCATGCCCCATAAGTCTCCGTTTGTAACTAGGGGACAGATGTAAGTCAGAACGGTGTAAGTCGAGGACTGCTGTTACAGTGCTATTACCTCCATTTCTATAGATACAGCATGGTACTAGTGTCTATAGAGATGTCATATTTTTGCTGCTGTGTGACAAAGGAGGATATTTACAAGAATAATCTTAATTAAATGTGTTTTAGGTTATCAATGAAAAACTGCAGCACTGTACAGAACTGACGGATCTGATGCGTAATCATCTGAATGAGAAACATGCTCTGCGACTGGAATGGATGATCGTCATACTTATCACTATTGAGGTAAGTGTTCGGACCTGCAACAATTAATGGGGTCTTCCACTAAAAAAGAATTCCATGACATTAGGGCCAGGGTGGGCAAAAAAAGAAAGAAGACCTACACCTTCCATACCTGTCCCCCGCTGCTGCTATTTTGAAACTTGCCAGCAATTGCTCCTATTGACTTTCTTGTTCTCATCCTGACACAGAGGAGAGGCTCATACTCCACTGAAAGTGAATGAAGCGTGAGTCTCTCCTGTGTGTTGGGACCAGAACCTGGAAGTCAAGAGGTTGCCAGCAAGATGTGGAGTGGCAGTGGCAGGGACAGGTAGGTAAGTATCAGTTTGTTTTCTTTATTTTGCCCACCCTAGCGCCAATGTCATGTAATTTATTTTTAATGAACAACTCCTTAACGACCGCCCGCTGTCTTTTGACATTGCAGGTCGTACTTCTGCAGCGACGTCAAACGACATCGGGGTTTGTGGTTTCCGGCGCCGCAACAGTACTAGGAACAGAGCTCTACTTTACAGCCCTGTTCCCAGCGCAGTTCCCAGCACTTAACTTTTTGATTGCCGTGTTTTGTGACTGTAGCATTATCAAAGGGCTTTCCCCTGCTCTGTCTGTCGACTCCTGGTGACCTGACAGAGCCCGGGGCACAGCTGAACAGTCAGCCCTGAGGACCTAGAGTGGGCCCAGGGCTGTTTGTGTAACAAGCCAGTGATCAGGACAAACTCGTGCTGCCCTGGTTGCTGCCTGTGTCTAACTGACTGATTATAATGTATTAGCATATATGAATATGCTAATACCCTACTCAGTGTAAAAAAAAAAAATGTAAAATAGTTATCCTTTCATGGGATTTAGAAAAAAATTAAAAAACATAAAAAAGTATATAAAAAGTAATAAAATAAAAATAATTACTAAAAAACTATTGTGCATACACACACAAAATAAAAAAACTACATGTCTTAGGTATCCACACGACCGTAATAACCTGTAGAATTAATCTAACAAGGTAATTGTGAAATGTGAATGGTGTAAAAAAATTATAAAACAAAACGCAGAAAAAAATTGGAAAAAAATTCTGTTACACTTGTAGAGGTACAGGGTGGCCTTGTGCCTCAGTAAGCTCATTTCCAGCCAGAGACATCTCTATAGCTATTTCACAGAATTTAAATCTCTAAATTGTGAAAAATTTTATACCCTGCTACTCACAGGTTCATTGGACTGTGCTGTAAAATCCAGACATACGGTCTTCTGCTGCTGTGTGGGTTTCCTTTATGGGCTCCAGAACATCTACTGTTCCAGAATCTGTCGACATTATTCGGCTTGAATATTATTCGTACATTTATGTTCTCTGATCCTTCTCTTTCTTTTTTAGGTGCTGTTTGAGCTGGGAAGAGTCATTTTCTGACGGCTTCAAGTCCTTGAAATTGTCATCCCATTATGTCACTGAAAAATTAAAGTTGCGCCCAGGGACACCGTATATGATGTTGAATGGGAACTGCCCCTTTGATTTTCCTCTAAAGCTGACTGGTGCCTGAAGGAAGAAAAGCTAAGATGATTCATTAGGGAGCTGAGTGTAATCTGCTGTTCCCTTTAACAGCCATATCAGGCTGGGGTGCGGCTGACCGTTATACCCTAATAATACCATACCGGGCAACATTAAAAATGCCAAAATTTGGACGTTAGTCCTGACACTCAGGAACTCCCACCAACAACAACTTTTGGATGGGGTTTACATAAATCCTGACTATTTTGAAGTTTGGTTTGCAGGACTGTCCTATCAAAATAGTGACTGTTGGAAAGTATATAATACTAATAATCAAGTCTAGCTCTGGGCCTGTGGTGCCATCTTAAGGTGGTCATACACTTTCAATAGCTATCAGCCAGATGATTCTGTCTACAGTCTGTAGTGACATGGCTTATGTCCACGAGTCCATGGAGATCGTACATTGTCACCTACAGACCATTTCCTCTGTTACTAAGCAGCCGCCAGAGCTTAAAGGGTGTTCCCATCTCACACGTCCATAGCATATCGGGAGGAAATACCATCAAAGTGTGACAGGTGCTGGAGCCAGAGGTGTGTTCTGCACCTATCTCAGGAGCGAGCCCCCGAAATTCTCTTATCAGGACGGAGAGTCGGTCGAGCTTGTACACAATTTTCTGTTATATTCTCTGGGAGATCCAAGTACAGGTAAATGCTGTGTTTCTCGGTTGTACTCCGAATTGTCATAGAACAGAATGGAGAGTCGGTCAAGCTTGCGCTCAATTTTCCATTCTGTTCTATGGGAGTTCTGAGTACAAGTGAGTGCTGTTTTCCTTGGCTGTACATGGAATTGTCATAGAACAGAATGGAGAGTCGGTCGAGCTTGCGCTCAATTTTCCATTCTGTTCTATGGGAGTTCTGAGTACAAGTGAGTGCTGTTTTCCTTGGCTGTACATGGAATTGTCATTGAACAGAATGGAGAGTCGGTCGAGCTTGCGCTCAGTTTTCCATTCTGTTATATGGGAGTTCTGAGTACAAGTGAGTGCTGTTTTCCTTGACTGAACTTGGAAGTGTCATAGAACAGAATAGAGAGTCGGTCAAGCTTGCTCTCAATTTTCTATTCTATTCTATGGGAGATCTGAGTACAGATGAGTGCTGTGTTTCTCACCTGTACTTGGAATTGCCATAGAACAGAATGGAGAGTCGGTCGAGCTTGCGCTCAATTATCCTTTCTGTTCTATGGGAGTTCTGAGTACAAGTGAGGTCTGTTTTCCTTGGCTGAACTTGGAAGAGTCATAGAACAGAAAGGAGAGTCCAACACAAGTAAACTGACTCTTCGCTCTAAACCGAGACTTGTGAGGACCTGTTTATGAGACAGAGAAGGGACCCACATCTATGACACTTTGATGGCACATCCTATTAATTTGCTATGAAAATGCAGCATGGGAACACCCGTTTATCAAGAAATCAAGTGTCCGGTAGACTCTAGAGTAAATCATTACAATGGGATCTCCAACTTTTGTTTACCTGAGTTCCCCTTTAATAGGGAACATTAACTACATTCAATAAACTTGTTCACCTACAGTAAAGCTGTTAAAGAGGGTTTCTAGGATAAGGGTATGTTCACACGGCATTGCGGCACACACATGTACATGCCGCAATAAGCCATCATTAGCACTGTTGAAAGTACGCGCTTGCAGGTATTGTACTGTATTCTTGGGGTGTACTTTGGCGCAATTAGGAGGAGAGAAGGGGAGCTCTGTGATATATAGGGTTATATGATAGAGGAGAGAAGCTAAACTCTGTGATATATAGTGTTATATGATAGAGGGAGAGAAGCTGAGCTCTGATATATAGGGTTATATGATAGAGGAGAGAAGCTGAGCTCTGTGATATATAGGGTTATATGATAGAGGAAAGAAGCTGAGCTTTGTGATATATGGGGTTATATGATAGAGGGAGAGAAGCTGAGCTCTGATATATAGGGTTATATGATAGAGGAGAGAATCTGAGCCTGTGAAAATTATAGGGTTTTATTGATAGAGGAGAGAAGCTGAGCTCTGTGATATATAGGGTTATATGATAGAGGAGAGAAGCTGAGCCCTGTGATATATAGGGTTATATGATATCAGCTTCTCTCCACTCTCATATAACCCTATATATCACAGACCTCAGCTTCTCTCCTCTATCAAATACCCTTATATATCACAGTGCTCAGCACCTCTCCTCTATCATTTTTAACCCTATATATACGGGAGCTCAGCTTTTTCCCCTCTATCATTATACCCTTATATCACAGAGCTCAGCTTCTCTCCTCTATCATATAACCCTATATATCACAGCTCTCTCAGATAGAGAAGCATAAACCACCTTCTTTTTAAAGCTTTATTTACCTAAAACTAGAGAATCCCTAATCTGCAGCTTCAAACATCAAAAGCAGATTTTATTTGAAAGTTTTTTTTTAAATTAAAATATTGCATAATAATTGGATGTTATCAGAGTTTTTTCATTTTGTGACAAATCTACAGCATACCTGTGTGTTAATTTATTATAAGATTGTACTTGATACGTCTTTCATCTGCAAACTTTTATACAAAAATGACTGATAATTGAATTTTGAGCAATGTTTCAGACAGTTTGTCCTGAAATGGTGGCTTGGCTGACATAGGACAATAAAGACCAATTTGCTAGTATTTTTACTGATTTCTTCGACTCATTTGGTACCAATTCTAAGGTGTCCAATCTGCGTTAGGGCCCACTGAGAAGTAGCAACAGATTTCCATGAAGGTCTAGGAAATTTTCGGGTAGGCCACATTCAGATGGTCATAATGCAGTCCCATTTTACCCTCCAGCTGCTTCTTGTGGTATTTTGTTTTAGCTTACAGACCATACTTATTAACACTTCCTTGCGGAAGACTCCGAGGAAAAACGTGAGTCCTCCCAGGATCGCAGAAGTTGAAAAATCCTCTTGGTGCCGTACATTTATGGCGATTGGATGGGGTGGGCTCAGAAGTTGTGCCCGCCATATATGCAGCCGTCAGAAAGGTACAGTCAGGCTGCTGATGTAATGGGCATAATAAGGGCTAGCTGTGTTCCTGGCAATTTAACCCCCTCAATAGCACCACATGTTTTTGGTATGAAACATGAACATTGGGGTGATCAGATTTGGGACTAAAACAACAGTTCAATGAACCCTACTTCATATGGGGCCCCGGTGCAGACGGATGTCACTGAAACCTTGAAACCCTATGTGTATGGGGCCCCGGAGGAGACAGATGTCACTGCACCTCTGCTAACCCTACTGCACATGGGGCCCCGGAGGAGATGGATGTCACTGCACCTCTGCTCACCCTACTGTGTATGGGACCCCGAGGAGACGGATGTCACTGCTCCTTTGCTAACCCTACTGTGTATGGGGCCCCGGAGCAGACGGATGTCACTGCACCTCTGCTAACCTACTGTGTTGGGACCCGGAGCGGAACGGATGTCACTGCCCTCTGTAACCCTAATGTGTATGGGAAACCCGGAGCAGAGGGGATGTCACTGCACCTCTGCTAACCCTTACTGTGTAGGGGGCCCCCGGAGCAGACGGATGTTAGGGCTCTTGCTAACCTACTGTGTTGGGCCCCGGGCAGACGGATGTCACTGCACCTCTGTAACCCTTACTGTGTATGGAGCCCGGAGCAGATGGTTGTCACCGTACCTCTGCTAACCTACTGTGTATGGAATCGGAGCAGACGGATGTCACTGCTCCTTGCTAACCCTACTGTGTATGGGGCCCCAGAGCAGCAGATGTCACTGCACCTTGCTAACCTTACTGTGTATGGGACCTGAGCAGACGGATGTCATTTCACCTCTGCTAACCCTACTGTGTATGAGGCCCCGGGCAGACGGATGTCACTGCACCTTGCTTAACCCTACTGTGTATAGCAGACCGGGGGCAAAGTACGGCCCCGGGCCGCATCCAGCCCTCCAGCTATGTGGTTGCGGCCCGCGGCGTACGATGCCCAGGTCTGCTAATAGTAGCGCTGACGGCCCGCCGCGGCGGGTATTGTTGAGAGGCCGCCGCGGGCCGTCGCGCTACTGGTTACTTGTGAATTAGGCAGCGACGCGGTGAACTCGCTCACCGCGCCGCCCGCCTCTCCCGGGCGCACACAGTAATAACTCTGTGCGGGCCCAGGAGCTGACGGAGGAGCGTCCCGGCGCTGGGCGGCATTTACGTCATCAGCCCACCAGCCCGGGAAGCTCCTCGGATGGAAGATATGAGCGGCGGGAAGCAGGTAAGCAAGGTGAGTATTAGTGTTTGTTATTTTTAATTTTTGCCATAAAAACTATATACCTGCCTGGGGACGCACCTCGCTATCCAGATCCCTGCCTGGGGCCACACCTGGCTATCTATATACCTGCCTGGGGACACACCTGGCTATCTATATACCTGCCTGGGGACACACCTAACTATATATCTGCCTGGGGACACACCTGGCTATCTTTTATCCCTGCCGGGGGACACACCTAACTATATCTGCCTGGGAACACACAGGGCTATCTATATACCTGCCTGGAGACACACCTAGCTATCTATATACCTGCCTGTGGACACACCTAACTATATACCTGCCTGTATGGAGCCCTAACTAGATACCTGCCTGAGGGGAGCTGAACCTATCTATATATACCTGCCTGAGGGGAGCTGAACCTATCTATATATACCTGCCTGAGGGGAGCTGAACCTATCTATATTATACCTGCCTAAAGGGAGCTGAACCTATCTATATATACCTCCCTGAGGGGAGCGAACCTATCTTTATATAACTGCCTGAGGGGGGGCTGAACCTATCTATATATACCTGCCTGAGGGGAGCTGAACCTATCTTTTTATATACCTGCCTGGGGGGAGCTGAACCTTTATCTATATATACCTGCTGAGGGGAGCTGAACCTATCTATATATACCTGCTGAGGGGAGCTGAACCTATCTTTTTTTTACCTGCTGCGGGGAGCTGTATCTTTTATACCTCCCTGCGGGTACCTATATCTATATACCTGACTGAGGGGGCTGTATATACCTGCCTGACTGAGGGGAGCTGTATTTTTACCTGCCAGACTGAGGGGAATACATCTCATTCTTCCTTACTGAGGAGAGCTGTATATACCTGCCTTTTACTGTGTACCATTCGTATTACAGTATATGCAGGTATTATAGATACATCCCAAGTAAGTTTGCACAAGATAATCCCCAAAAAACGAATTTTTTCCCGTTCATCCTATGTTTTTATTGCTCCGGCCCCCCAAAACCATCGCACTTTCTCATGCGGCCCCATGGGAAAATTAATTGCCCACCACTGGTGTATAGGGACCTGGAGCAGACAGATATCACTGCACCTCTGCTAACCCTACTGTGTATGGGGCTCCGGAGCAGATGGGTTGTCACTGCCCTCTGCTATCCCTACTGTGTATGGGGTCTGGAGCAGATGGATGTCCTTGCACCTCTGCTAACCCTACTGTGTTTGGGGCCCAGAGCAGACGGATTGTCCCCTGCACCTCTGCTAACGCTACTGTGTATGGGGCCCGGAGCGACGGATGTCACTGCACCTCTGCTTAACCCCCTACTGTGTATGAGGCCCCGGAGCAGAACGGATTTTTAAATGCACCTCTGCTAACCCTACTGTGTATGGGGCCCTGGAGCAGACAGATGTCACTGCTCCTCTGCTAACCCTACTGTGTATGGCGCCACCGAGCAGATGGATGTCACTGCACCTCTGTTAACCAGAAAATGCTTCAATATTCCAGGCACTATTGGATTTGGACTTCCTGTCTATATGTATATACAGGACTCATTGAGCACTGTATATACAACGATCAGGAAGGCAGGGACAGTAATAAAACAACCCTGCCTTCCCCATGGAGAGTCTAGCTGCCACTGACAGCCAACTATCCACTCCCACAGCTGTAAAATTAGTATGCAGCTGCAAATTTGTCACGGCCATTTTACAAAGGTCATGTAGAATTAAGGGACTCCATCTGAACTATTGGACTCTTGGACATTATAAAGAAAACAAATTCTTTCTACATCTATTAAAGTACTACAAACACATGTGGCAATTCTGTCTGTGGCCGGCAGGTGTCCCACTACTTGTTACAAGTTGTTCTTCCAGGGAAGGTCATTGGACAACAGCAAACCGTCGCTCTATGGTACGGTCATGTGATCAGTCACGTGATTAACAACAAAATAACCAAGGATACGGGGAAGCCAAAATCGATGCCCGCCTAAAACACGTGATAACACAACGTAAATCTAGCTCACAAAAGAATCGCCGATTTCCGTTCATGGCCAGGTACGTATTTAAATAAATATTAGCTTTGCTCGGAAACCGTAATCCTTTTTTTTAGTCTATAACCCGTTATTACAATGTCAACGGGTAGAGGTAATTATTTTCACGAAGGCGCCTTTTGACGAACGTACGAATGCGAATAGTCAGAGACAAAAATTGCGCGGGAGGTTTGAGCGGCTGGGACGGCAGAGGCGCCCAGAGCCGGTGATGACTTTTAGCAGAGGGTGACTCGGCGCTATGGACAGACCCGCCAGGTGAGAGCTCTGCAGATGAACACTACTGACTTCAAATACAGATATTGTACACGTCTGTCCAAATGAGCCCTGAAATGTCTATTACGTACAAATGTCCATAGGTCCTGACACAGAGAAAATAACCAGGGTTAGCTATGGGGGCGTGGCTATGTAAGGGGCGGGGCCAGGAAGGTCACTACAGTGAGGCACATAGAGGTTGCCTATAGCAACCAATCACGGTGTAGCTTTCATGTTTCAAGAGCTGAATAGGAAATGAAAGCTGTGCTGTGATTGGTTGCTGGGGACAACAAAGTTTTTTTTTTTTTCTTTGTTTCCTTTTTCCCCCCTTCCTTTCCCCCTAAGACGTCTTCCTAAGCGCATGTTCACACCTCGCATTTTTCTAAGTTTAACACAGAATCTGCAGCTTTCCTTGTGGATTTTAGCTCTAAAATGGGCCTAACCGCACAATACGGGCTTGTAGATTGTAAGCTCTGGCGGGCAGGGGCCTCTCTCCTTCTGTATCCGTCTGGTAATTGATGCTATTATTGTATTGGTCCCGGTCTCGCGTATTAGAACCTCTTTGTTTGTACTGCGCCCTGGTATTCATGGCGCTATAAACTAAACACTAATTAGAATCCGAGCAGACGCCACATCACAGCAGGATCCGTCACAACCTTCCTATTCTGCATCGATTTCACATTTATATCAAAGGGATGTGGATGCAGTCGGATTCTGACATGGGATCCGCATTGAATTCTGCATCAAAATCTGCCGTGTGAACGTACCCCAACTCTTTTCCTTATGGCAGGGGTGAGGGATGTACATATATGAAATCATTAGGCACCATGTCCTTCAGTCAGCAAACAAGTGCTGGGAGCATCGGAGACCGGCGCATGCGCAGTAGCAGCCTCTGCTGACTCTGGGGCATCAGTATCAGCTCCAGCCCATGCCATTTCTGCCCCAGAATGCTGCTGAACATCAGGGGAGAGAAAGTGTGGACATCACAGCACGGGGAGAAGTGAGACTCGGGCACATTGCATCCAAACTCCGGACATCTAGGACTTCAGGGTCAACTCTAGTCCAGGTCATCACTGTGATCTGCTACCGCACGTCAGGCGAGGTGTGGACATCACTAGAGGGAGGAATGGAGACTCGGGACCTCCAGACAGAGGCGCTGTAACTGCAATATGGGCCCCCAGGCTTAGCAGTGCGGTGGTCCCTACCCAAATACATGAGGACACACCAGGCCATGCCTCTTATCACCCCCAAACACACCCATGTCATAACGCCACCTACATCAGGACACCCCACAGATGTCTTCTAGGCAACAAGAGATGAATCCGATTAACTGTTTGCGCGTCCCAAGGCTCGGTCTACACAGCGCAAGTATACCGGTGGATTTTCAACGGATTCAGTATTTTGAATCCGCTGAAAATCCGACTGTACCCAGCGCTGCATAGACAGCAGTAAGAAATCTGTGCCGTAGTCTACACCACACTGATTTTTTACCGTTGGTTTTAAAATCCGGCCAGATTTGCCGTCGGGTTTAAAGTTACGCCTGTACGGGGCCGACGGCAAATTAGAAAATTTGCAAATCTGCACCAAAATCCGCAGTCCAGCAATGTCAAAATGCTGTTGGATTTTAGACGGCATTTTCACGTTGGTTGTGTAGACCTAGCATAAAGCTAGAACCACACATCAAAGTGAAAAAACATTGAAAATCTGCCGCCATTTTCCCTTTGCTGGATCACACGGCGCAGCCTTTTTTTTGCGCAAAAAATAGCATTCGGATTCCTGGCTGCCCAGTACATTGGGGCTACGGGAATCTGACGTCGCTCCGGTGGAATATACAACATGTTCTATATTCCGCTGGACGGTTTTTGGTTTAGGAAAACCGAAGTGAAAAAATCCGTGCTGTGTAGACTACAGCATAGACTTTCTATTGAGGGCTACATAGCGCTGGTATGGTCAGATTTTCAGCGCATTCAAAATATGGAATCCTCTGGGGAAAAAAAAAAAAAAACACGACCAAAATCCAGCGCTGTGTACACGTCGTCTAAGGATAAATCTACATAGCATTTGTTAAAGTGCCGTCCAAACCTGTCAGCATTTTAATAATTGATGGACCACGGTTTTTGGTGCAGATTTGCACTAAAACCACTGTTGGCCCCATACAGGCGGTATTTTAAACCTGACGACAAATTGGGGCGGATTTTAAACCCAGCGGTAAAAAAAACTTGAATCTGCCGAAAATCCAACGGTAAATCTATGCCGTGCAGATGTAGGCTAAGGCTAGGTTCACACGGCTTAACTGCGGGACGTAATTACGCCCTGCAATTACGCCGTGGGGGCGGGGGGGGGGAGTGAGCGGGGGGCCGGCACTTTGCCGGCCCATAGACTTGCATTACCAGCGGCACATATACGCCGCTGGTAATTCACATGTCGCTTATCTCCCCCCGCTGCATATTCGCCGAGCAGGGAGAGGAGACGTAATCCATAGTTCTCTATGAGAACTGTGATTACCGTAATGACTGGGACGTTTTCAGCCCGTAATTTGCGCACTCCGGCGCGTAATTAGGACCGTTTACGACCCTTTTTAAACCCGTGTGAAACATGGCCAAGGGTAAGTTCACTGGCTGATTTAAATGCGTTTTTTTCAGCTTCCAAATCGGCATAAAAACCCCTTTTTTCGAAAGGCCCCTTAATGAGCCCTTTAATGACGAGGTTTTGACGAGGATTTGATCAGGTTTTTTCCGCGGGGTTTCGGACAACGTTTTGCAGCGCTGTTTCAGAGGAGGTTTGGTCAGGTTTTTGACGAGGTTTTCTTTCTGAAACATCCATACAAATTTAAATTCCCGGGGAAAAAACCGAAAAAAAACGGGGAAAAAAAAACTAGTCAAGGTTTCGGAGCTCTCCACTGATTCCTGTGTAGATTTTCAGCATTGAAAATGCTTCAAGAGTTGATGTGACATTTATTTTTTTTATTGCCCAATACCGTGTCCAAAGAAGCTCAGAAAATCCTCGTCGTGTGTGAACTACATAGGGATCAATGAACGTTTTGGAGGCTTTTTTAACGTTGTTTTGGGGCGAGGAAACAATCCAAAAACGGCATCAAAATCAGTCGTGTGATCAGACCCTAAGAACACACAAACTGTTCGATGAGCAGCCTGACCCCGGGTCCCTGCCTGGATTCGGGCATACAATCACCACATACTGCCCCCAGGCCTAGTGTGCTGGATGGGTAAGGTGATTCGAGAGGACTTCGAGTCAACTTAGTCACTCATTTTTGCAAGATTGCCTCTCCGTAGGGAGGTGTGGACATCACAGCAGGGAGCAATGGAGCTGGGCGGGGGAAGGGGAGGGCCCCCCATCCGCACTGCAGTTACCCCAATCAGCGGGGAAAAGGATGGCGAGCGTTGTAAATAGTTACTGAAGGGGTTTGGGGCATCGGGCGGGAAAAGATTTGCTGCTGATGTTCTTCTCAATTCAGCAATGTGTATCTTCGCTTGTGCTGATCAAGCCATCACATTAGGGGGGGCGTTCAGTAAGGGTCTGTTCACACAGCGTATTGGGGCGTACTGTTGGTCGCAGTTGCCGTGGTTTTGGAAGACGTGTGATCAGCGC